>JAKSZT010054569.1:3431321-3567087 GCA_026826555.1 Tolypeutes matacus
TGTGGGATGACCCAGTGTGGATGATCCAGTGTGGGATGACCCCAGTGACCCCAGTGTGGAATGACTCCACCAACCCTGGTCCAAACTGCATCATCTTTGTGAGTGGAGGAGGGAGGCCAGGAGATGGGAAGTATAAGCTCTGGCCTTTGGCCTTCCCCATTTCCCCATCCCATTCACCCCAAGGAGCCCTGGTGACTGGCAGGCTCTGGGAGCACTGGGCTGGGAGGCAGGAGGCCCAGGGTAGCCTCGAGTGAGGCATCTAGCCTCTCCAGCCCTCAAGCCTCCTCATCCTTCAAGCAAGGAGATCAGAGCAGAGAGTCTTGGGCTCCCTTCAGCTCTCATGCTGGGGTCACAGGACAATTACCATTTGTGCTTCTCCAGGTTGACTGTCCCCAAGTCTGGAGGCTAGAAAAGACACACAGTGTTATCAATCCAGCTGGGGAAGGACACAGAGCCTTTTCTTGTGAGACCCCAAGCTGCCTCTCAAAACACTCCCTTCCCATCAGGTAGAGGGGAGCCTCTGAGCCCAGAGAAAGTCCAAACCCACTCCACGGTAATTTGGCAGGAGGGAAGAATGTCAGGTTTTCCTCGACATCCTACCTGTCAGACAGACCTCAAAACAACAGAAGTTATGAATGTTTTCAGAACAGAAAACAAGGCAGAAGTGCTTAGATTTAAATGTGTCATAAAATAATGTTAACATTGGGAGAAGGGGATTGTGGCTCAAGTGTCTGAGCTCCCTTCTACCACATGGGAGGTCCCAGATTCAGTTCCTGGTGCCTCTTAAAGAAGGCAAGCAAGACAGTGAGCTGACATGATGGGCTGGTGCAGCAAGCTGAAACAACAAGATGATGCAACAAGAGACACAAGGAGGAAAACATAATGAGAGAACAACAAAGCAGGGAGCAGAGGTGGGTCAAACAATTAGTCACCTCCCAACATGGGAGGTCCCAGGATCAGTTCCCGGTGCCTCCTAAAAGGAGGATGAGCACACAACAAACAGACACAGCGAGTACAAACAATGGGCAGGAGGGGGAGATATAAATAAATAAATCTTTAAAAAATATGTTAACATTCTACATAGAATACAAAAGAAATTATTTTCTTGCGACCCTCCACAATCTAAAATTTATTTTATTTATTGTCTTTCTCCCTTGCCTAGAACCCAAGCATCAGGAGGGCAAGGATTCTTGTCTGTTTTGTTCTCAATTCTATTCCTGAGACCTAGAAAAGTACCTGACATGAAGCAGGTACTCAATAAATATTTACTGAATACATATTTTTGAACAAAATATGTGTCTGATTTTCTCCTTGGTAAAATGCTGAACAACGTGACACATTATTTGAGAAGCTCACCATTTGGAGGGTTGGAGGGGAGACGGTGATAGCCCACCTGTGAGTCGCATCCTTGGTGAGCTCACAGGAAGCTTAGAATTGCACTGAATGCGTGGGAAGTACTCTGTAGGTATCAGTTACTGTTAGCAGCACTATTTCCAGTTTCTGATGCAAGTCACCTCTCCAAATTCCTAGAAGACGTGTCTCCAGGTGTAGCGGTGACAGGTAAGAGACTAACAGCCACGCAGCTTATACCTGGCTGCTGCCTCTTACCTTCAGGGGCCCACCTAGGCTTACCTGCCCAGCTCCACCAGCCAGTCTATAGGAACTCCACCTTGGGAGCCCTCGAGCTGGGCAGGCTGACCAGGGAATTATTCCAACTGGGGATAGAGCTCAGCACTCCTCAAAGAGACAAAATTTGAAAGGCAGCTTTTCCAGGGAAAGCTGTCCAGTTAACCAGATGTAGCACTAAGAGGCCGCTCAGGGGCCTTCAAGTCAGATGTCAGGCAGGCTGCCCGGGGCTGGGGCAGATCAGAGTGCCCGTGTCCCAGCTGAGGGAGCCTGCCAGCACACTCGCTGGGCACTAGAGGGAATGTGGGGCCATGAGTGCCCAGTCTGATTTGTCACAAGAAGCTGGAAAGGCAGGCACTTATTTGAAATCTCCTGATTTAAACCTTGGCAGCTGATTTGATGGAAAACCAAGTGTGACTTGGAACTACCGATTTGCTGCTTCTGATAATTAATTGATTGATAGAAGATCCTTTCCTCAGAACACGCTTGATGGGGCAGTGAAGAGGCGGGGAGAGGAAAGGGGAGAAAACGAGAGGAATGACGGCAGGAGTGGGGAGAAAGTTGAAGGCCCCAGAGAGGGAAGGCTGGGACAAACGTGGCAAATGCACACTCACCTACACACTCCGCTCAATCCCCCTGCTGCCTACAGTTCATTTGCTGAATGCCTGCTTTGGGGCAAGTGCTATGGCACTGAGGACACAAAGCTAAACACGATACAGGCCCTGCCATCAAGGAATTTGGTAGAGTGGAGTGAAAGCCTCCTGGCTCGGAAAAATGCTTGTGATGCTTGTTAAGTGAGAAGAACCCAGTCACGATAGGATATTGCAGTTTGCTCTTATTTAGCTTCCTAGGAAAGCACACACCCCATTTATGCCCGTGCGGAAGGCTGAGGCAGCGGAATAGGGGATGTGACCAGGGGCTGCTTGTTTTTAATCGACATATACGTCCTTGCTTGTTTTTTTTCTTATATTGAGCATGTATCTGTGTTATTTTGAAAATATCTTTTACAAACGTTTACAAAGCTGGTCTTTAAAGCTCTATTAGGAAAACGGGGTCCGTCGCAATTCAACAAGTAAGTGCCAAGTAGCGTGCATGTCTTGGTTGCCCAAAGCTCCGGGAGCACAAGCAAGCACCTGGGCTCCACGGGCTTTTCTTCTATAATTCAACGTCTTCCATTATTTTTCCCTGGCCTGAATTTTTTATTTTATTTTAAACAAACCAGCCTGAGCTCTCGATGGCTATATCTCAGGGCAGAGGAGAGGGAAGGCCTGCAAGCAATCGTGCTTTCGTTTGTATCCTGAAGGTAGAGGTGCCCTTGAGTGTGATGAAGATGTTTCTGCTGCTGGGAGACCATCCAGGGCTGAGCTACCTTCAGTGCCGCCGGCCTCAGGGCTCATGCGAGGAGACAGGGTGAGCAGAGTGACAGGCAGGGGCTGTCTGGCCTGAATAATTCATGGATGAGACAGCAGTGCTCTTTCAGAGATGGGACCGGGAGGTGGGAGTCCCGGCACTGCTTCAACTTTGGAAAGCTGACTTTGGGTAGAGATTTCCCTGCCTGCCCGAGGTGGAATACAAGAATCCCCTGGCAAATTCCAGACTCTGGAATCCTAATGTCAGCAGGCTCAGACACGTAGGCTCACCAAAGGCAATCTGCTCTCCCGCACAGGAAGCCTTGCTACTCACTTATTTCCATCACTGCTTTTACATCTTTTCCAGGAGTAAACCTCCGCCCTTGCCTCCATCAATGCACACAGATGGTCACACGTGGCTTTAAAATCACCAGCACAAATAGACTACACCAAGAATAAGGGCGTTCTGCCTGCCGCATTACACTGGGCTGTGGTCAGTTTTCTGATATTAAGTCTCGTACCTCTGCACCCTCCTTCCAGCTACACCCACCTCCCCCATTCACACCTGTCACAATGATGATCAATGTCTAGATGGGAGTTTAGGCCCCAAAGAAGCAAAGGTTCCAGGTATGGGCATCTTGCACCTGGTGTTCCAGCAGGAACAGACCCTTTTGGCTGGGCAGAGAGTCCCAGGCAAGTTCCAGACAGGTGGAAGCTGGTTATGCATGAAGAGGGGAAGGGGGGCATTAGGACTGCTGGTGTAGGGCATGGGGTGGTAGCCTGGGGGAAGGGGCAGGGGCTAAAGCTGCAGGGGCTACCTGCTGCAGTGGGGACAGAGGAGGGGTGCTGGAAGGAAAAGTGGTCATGGGGTTGGGAGCAAGAGCCTGGGACAGGGGCCTTGGGGGGAGGTCCAAGTAGGGCAGAGCAGAGAGCTGACCGGAAGTGCTCTCTTCAGCCGGGGGGCTCCTGGGACCTGAGGGCTGGCAAGACACTGCAGCTTTGCAAAGCCCAGGGCAGATGAGACTATGGGAAGCGACTGCCGACTGGAGAAATACATGGACGGTCTCCTCTCCACATGCTTCTCCCCGCCCCCTTCCATCTTTCCCTTCTTATCTCTTCCTTTCCCCCTCACCTGGCCACCATGTAAAATGTATCATCTAAAATGTGTTATCAAAGATTGGTGTATTGTAAAAAATGTACAAAGCAGGTAAGGAAATATATATATATATTTTTAATCTCCCAAATAGAAAGCTAAAATGATTACTTTGAACATTCTGTGTGATCTGTCATTTAAATTACCAATGGGCAGTGACCTCCAAAAGAAAAATGAAGTTTCTGATGTAAAGAGAGGCGTTCATTTGATTGAGAGGGAAACACTCAGAATCTGTTGGGTTTTTTAGGGTTTATCCAACTCATCTAAGGTTCTTCTCTCCCCGGACGAGACGATCCACCTGGGTGGCAGGAGCTCATTCAGGGGATCACCCCTCTCAACCCCTGGCTCCCACCCCTTAGCTCCTGTAAATACTCACACTTTCCAGATTGCTAATGGCGGCCACAACTTTAACATCAGAAGGTCTCAGAGAGTGAACTGTGAAGACAAGAACCCACGTGGGAAGGTCAAAACTACATTTCCCAAGACATGGGCCAAGGATGCCGGGTGAGGGGGGCAGCCCCACGCCCCCGGCTTGAGGGAGCTGAGGGCGACCCCGTCAGCCGTGGGAAAGCAAAGCTGAAGTCCAGGCCGTCCCTCGAAGCACTGGGCACCCTGCTCGGAAGACACCCTCCCTGCGGCGATGGGGGCCCCAACATGGCGAATGTGATGAACACGGCTGAACTGTATATTTGAATGTGGTTTTAGTCTGTATCAATGTTAGCAGGAGAGAGACGCCCTCCCCTCTGGAGGCCACACTGCACTGGACTCAGGCTCTCCAAACAGCAAGAGTCACCCACGCTTCACTTTGCTTCTCACCTTTCTGCCTCTCTTGCTTACCTCTATCCCTTGACTCTGCATTTCTTGGCTTCCAGTAATAAGTAAGAGGGTAAAAAAAAAAAAAAAAACTAAAATAGAAACCACCTGCGTACAAAAAGGAGCCCTTTGCTTGAAGATTGCCTGAAAACAGCACTCACAGCCTGTGAACACAAGTGTCAGCTGCAAGGTGAGAACAGGGAGATGCCCGGGAGCCTCCCTCTCCCACCTGGATCTCTGGCATGTTCAGAAATCAAGTCTCCCTAGAAAGCGCTGCCAGACTCCCTGGTCGTGTCGTGGGGACGTTTAAATGTAAACCTCCTAAAGAAGCCATTTCCAAGAAGTGCATCTGTTTTCCTACCTAAACTCCTTATATAACGGAATAGCAAGAAGAACATGCTTCATGGGAAACCCTGACGAAGGCAGCTGTAATGCAAACACAGAGAAGGTACTTAACCACAGCCGAGAGCGCGGCGGCTTATTATGAGAAAGCTGGGAGAAAGACCAGCTCGAGAGCAACATGACAGCGTCCAGGCATCAGACAAACCCAGCCCGTTGTCACGAAAATATGCCTAGGGCAGCTACTGTGGCTGTCCCAGGAATGAGGAAGACACATGGGGGACCAGGCTCCAACCCAGAGCTCCCAGCACACTGGCCACCCACGGTAGGGAGAGTCCCCCAAAGTCGCCCTCACCCAGGCCAGCCATGGCAGGATTTATCTCTGAGAGGCGTGCCGGGCCATGTCCCTCCCTAGAAATAACCAAGGGGGCAATGGGAGGTGGCGTGAAGGTTAAGGACGGGGATGCTGGAGGACGTGAATTCTCAAAGGGTGCAAGAGGAGGGCAAGCCATGCTGGCCATGTCAGAGAGGAGCCACCAGCCTTCCCTCGCTCAGGCCCTTGATCACTTACCTGATTTTGAAGGCACGCTGGCTCCTGACCTCTCTGTCTTGCACTGGAATGGAGAAGACCTCAGGGATGACAGCTGAAGTCAAACATAAGAAACATCAATTGCCTTGTATGGAAATATTGCAGGTCCTGAAAACTTGGTCTAGAAATGACCATGTACTTGTTCTATCTATGCTCAAAATCCAGAAGCAGTACTTGTCCCTAGTCATGTTCTCTGACCACTAACCCAGTTCACCTAGTAAAGAGGAATGAACGTATGAACATGGATAGTGATTTAGCAGGTGGCAATTAGAGGTGTCTTAGTGGGGAGTGGGGAGGAGAATGGAGGAGAATAAAAGCCACTTCTAGGCAACCATATTTGTATGTATTTTCTACTCTCTTAATAGGATTATTTACATAAAAGCAGCATATCAGGCATGTTTATTTGGTGCTATAAACTGGGTAAACTTGAAACCAGGGGGCTCTGGTGTCCCCATCGCAGCAGAGCGCCTTCCGGCATCTTGCTGAGAACAGAGAAGGGCCCCTGTGTCCAGTGCTCAGGCCCTCAAGACCACTCAGGTCTCCTCAGCGGCTCCTAGCAAGAGTCCAGAGTGCCTTCTGCTCCTGTGAATAACAGCGAAGGCTCTGGGAAGAGGGCTCCTAAATGCACAAGCAAAAGGAGGTCCTTGGCCACATCTCACTATCACCAAGAAGACAAGTTGGTTTCTCCAGAATTACTGATTACAGGAAGAGATAAAGCATTTATCTTGTGGATGTTCTGGGAAGACCTCACCCAGATACTTTCAGCTAACTCACAACATCTGCTTCAAGGTTCACAGAGATAACAAGCCCATTTACAATCCTTTCTGGAGACTTCTGAGAACTGCCCGCTCAGGCTACAGGGATGATGAGCCCAAATTCCAGGAGATATGGTTATACTGCCCCTGCTCTGCCAGGCAGCCTCTCAGTCCCTGGGGGAAGCAGCCAATTCCCTCACGGCCCCAGGGAGGGGCTGCCAATTTAGGGTTTGCTAGGAGCACACATGCACACACACACGCACACACACACACACACACATGCATGCACATGTCTCTCCCATCAGTACTAAGCCCTCACCTCTGGACGTAGCTGCCCTTCCAATATGTCCCTTCCAGGATCAGAGAGGGCCTGGGTGGTCCCTAAAAGAAAACAAAAGGCGCTCAGATTATTTAGCTGGAATTAACTCATGGCCCAGTTTGCAGCCTTTTCTCAGTCAGGTCCCTTCCTCCCAGTCCCCTTCGTGCCCAGCTCAGTAATTTCCCTTGTGTCAGGAATGCCCAGATTCCATTCCACCAACAATCAGCCCCATTGTTTGGGATGCTATGCTTCCATTAGTGCAGCCTACGAGGGCAAAACCTCCAGGTTGAGAAGCAAGAGTGTTATCTGGGGGAGGTTAGTAATATCCCATATCACTTGTTGGTCCATGACCACAGATTCTTTTATTGGTTCCTTAGCAGAGGGCAGAACTCTCAGGGAAGGGAGCGCTGGACAGATACTGCTGCTCTTTGGGCATCCAGGACAGAGCAGGGAGGGCAAAGGACAGTCAGGAATGGTCTGAAGGACGATGCAAGCTTCGAGGAAGAGCTAACCATGGGACGCCGTGCAGCCACATGTACATAACACTTGGCCAGAGCAGTGTCAAAGGGGAAGACAAGGCAAGTGGGGAGAAGGTGAAGACTCTATCTTCTTCTCCGTCTCCCTTTGGCCAGTACTTTAAAGCATTTTAGTTATTCATTTATTTTACTTTTTGAAAGTACAGTTTACATGAGAAAACAGAGCATTTTATGCATGCATGTGAATGAGTTTGCACATGAAACATTTTTTAACTAGACAAATAATAGTACCATGGCAACACTAGCACTCTAAAGAAAGGAAGGGATAAAACCACCCACCATGCCAAACACTCCTTCAATCAAAAGTGGCCTCGTTCAGGCATGCTTCTTATTCGGCTGTGTTCCACGAGCGTGTGACTTTGTATCTGCTTGTTTCTTCTCGTTGAGCACCCTTCCTAGTACATGACCTTGATACTTCTTTTTAGGGCCTCGTGATACTTTTATGACACTCGTGTTTAATCAGAGATCCAGGCCCCTTCCTCTCTCTGACTTCTCCCCGCCCTGTTCTCTGCCCAGGATGTTCATTCCCTGTAAGGGGTTGCCGGGTTACAGCCCCAAACCAGCATTCAGCAATGCCAAAGGGAAGACCGACTTGGGGGAGAGGGCTCGGTTTCGTGTCCTCCCCGGCCTTCTTCCGCAGCTGCATTTTTTTTGATCCTGAAAATAATTGCGTTCATGAGGAGCAGCGGCACACTTCCATTCCACACTCCACTGGGACCTCAGGCACTGGTTTCCCCAAGGAAGCTCATGACAGGAATGACGACTGTAACCCACCTCCAAGTCTCAGTGGCCCTCTTGGAATTCCCTGAAGAAAGCCAGAGAGAAAGAGTCCCAAGGGGGGAAGGTGCAGAGGTGTGGACAGGCAGGGAGTGCTGGAATGGCAGAGGAGGGGTGGACAGGGCAGGGGAGGTGGCTTGGCCACCAAGCAGCAACGGGCAGTGAGGAACTGTGAGCGGTCTTTGAAGATCAACCATCAACCCGGGAGTGGTGGGGTAGGTGAGTTGGCAAGGCAGAGATGTAAGACTATTTTGCTAATTATTTTAGCTTCCCAGCTGCTAAAACACATACTATGCAATGGGTTGACTCAACAACAGGAATTTATTGCCTCACAGTTGCAGAGGCTACAAGGCTAGCTTTCTCCTAGGGTTGGCATCTTCTGGCTGGGAGGCAAAGTTCCTTGGCTTTTCCTTCGGGTGGCAATGCACATGGCAGCATCTTCTCCTTTCTCTTCTGGGTTCTATTGACTTCCAGATTCTGGCCACTCCCCGTGGCTTTTTTCTTTCTGTGTCCAATGTCCTTTGCTTATAAGCACTTCAGCCCTATTGGATGAAGGTCCACCCTCATTCAGTTTGGGCAAACCTTAACTAATAACATCTCCAGAGGACTTATTTACAAATGGGTCCACATCCACAGGACCAGGGGTTGGGATGTGAACACAACTTTTATGATTCAATCCCCCAGTAGCAATATTCTTCTTAGGCCAGGATAAAACTACAAATGGTAGCCGGCAATTCTATACAGTGTCTGTGTACCAGGCACTGCTCTAGGGACTTGCATGCATTGACTCGTTTCATCTTCACAACAACTCTATCCCCACTTTACAGATAGGAAACTGAGGCCCAGAACAATTAAAAAGCATCACAAAAGTTAGCAAATGGGAATGCCAGGATTTGAAAATGGTCCGTCTGGCTTTATGGACTGAGATGCTAACCAAGAAGCTAAGTGTGAGTCACATTTCCAGGACCTAGACCAGAGTTGGCAAACCTTTTCTGTAAAATGCCAAAGAGTAAATATTTTAGGCTTTGCAGACCACGTGGTCTCCTGCAATTACTCAGTTCTGCTGTATGTGAAAGCAGTCCTAGACAATACATATACAAATTAACTTTATTTATGGAGACTGAACTAAATTTCATATAATTTTCATGTGTCACAAAAGATTCTTTTTGCCAACCATTAAAAAATGTAAAAACCATCCTTAGTTCATGGAATTGAAAAAACAAAAACAAAAAAAACCCACAGGCAGCAGGTTGGATTTGGCCTACAGGCCATGGTTGGCCAACAGACCCCTGATGTAGACCAGGTACTGGAAAGAGGTCATCAAGGGGAAACAGGAGGGTGATCTCTCTGGTGATTAGCAACATCCCCTTGCCCTTTGCCCCAGGACCCCCAGAGGGGAGCCTGAGCTCTGCCTCCAGCTCATCAGTTGTTGCTGCCATAGCTCTTCACGGGGAGAAGGGCACAGGTGCCAGGTGCATACTCTTTCCTGACCTTTGAGAAATGGTCCACTCAGCACATCTCCTGGCCCTCCAGGCTCCAAGCCTGTGAGAAATTAAAAATCACTCTTCAGAGAGAGCTTTTGGTTCTCTGTCTTAACAGTAATATTTTTCAAAAATACTTTTATGACAGATAATATACTCAGCACTCTATAGCTTATAAAATTTTAAAAAATCAAATAATATAAAGTCTAACTCAGTGCCTCTACAAAGGAGGTACTGGACTACATTAATTATGGTAAAAGGTGCTGTTATTTCATTATCAAAACAATCCAGGGAGATAGATGTTACTATCAATATAATTTTTTTTTTTTTTTTACCGGGAGGTCCCAGGGATCAAACCCAGGTCCCTCCATATGGGAGACGGACACCCAACCATTTGAGCCACATCCATCCCCCTATCAATATAATTTTATAGCAGCAAACATTAAATATTTCTTCAGAGTAGTAGGGCTGGGTTGAGAACTCCTGTCTGCTAACTCCAAATCCAAAGGTTTTAATGGGACCCCAAAGAGCCTGTTTTTGAAGAAAACAGATGCATCACCATAACTTTTCTACAACTGTTAGGGAATCTTCTGGGCTTTTGTTCCTTTTTCTCTTTTTCCTTTGCAGAATTCTATTGTGCATCTACACAATACCTGGTGGTAGAAGCAGCCATTGCTGAATGGCCCTGGATCTAATGATATTATTATTTTTTTAAACTGTGATTTCAGAACATTTTGCTGAGTTAACACCTAGCCTGGCAGATATCTGCTTCTCGTGATAGCAGACTATGTTATGGAAACCAAGGGAACACAAATTATATGTGTGTGTGTGTATGTGTGTGTGTATTCTGTTTAAGGCACCTGGGAGTCATGAAAGCAGAAAGAATGAGCATGGTGGGGCAAGACCCTAGAGAGAGGGGAGATGCATAGACCAAGCCCGACACTGATGCTGCCTTTACCACCGACGAATTTGCCAAGTCACAGGCAACAAAAATCAGCAACCGAGAAGCAGAGGTGCTGTGCAGAGCTTCCAGCAGGTTTATGGAGATGGGGGGAAAATGTTGGCATCAGTGTCCATAATGGAGGAGGGACCTGGTAAACGTCCTAAGCTTTTGGTGGGGACCTCAAAGGACTACAACACTGTAAAAGGAATGAACCGGAAATAGAGCACCTTGCAAAATGACTGAAGTCCAGCTAGGAATCACCTCGATTACTGATCTGTTCCTGCCCTAACTGCCTGCCATAAGCCAAATAAAGCCTTTATGGAAGAAGATATCACTATACAGAGCTGAAATTATCTTCCTAATTTTTCACATACAATGCCTGGCTTTCAATTAAAAAACAAAACACAACCAAGAGATAAAACCAAACAAGGAAAAACCAACAGGGGTAAAAACAAACAAACAAAAACAAAAACAACACACAGACAATAGATCAGCTAAAAGTGCTGAACTAATGTGGGAATAAATGGGGAAATCCACATTTTTGCTAGCCCAATGACGTGGTCCCAGCTGGGGCAAAACATGAACAAACAAATTTAACGAGGCAAGGCAGAAAATGAGAATATGCTCTCCACATATCACTGGCTGACCATAAATCTACGGATATACTGGAAAGACCTGAAAATGCCCCAAGTAAATTAAAGCCAAGAGAGACTTGAGAATTGGCTGCAACTTTGTATGCATTCCCCAATAGATCCAATCAGATCAGAGCATGAAAGTATTATGGGCTCACGGTGTTTGAGCACAACTTTTGACCAAATCATAGACTGACCACTAATTCATGCAGATCGAGGGTGAACCCTGTGATATCAACCTAAAAATAAAAATTAAAAAAAAAAAAACTGATCAGAGACATCAGTGGTTGCACCCCATGGGGGAGACATTCACAATTTAAGTCTAGGAAATTACTAAAAAAACAAACCAACATTCCTCAGAAAAATAAAACAGAATCCAGAGTTGCTACATTATTTTACTGAACACATCCAGTTTTCAACCAAATTTACTAGACATATCATGAAACTAAAAAGTGTGCCTCATGCTCAGGGAAAAAGAAGTCAATAGAAATGGACTTTGAGTGGGTCCAGATGTTGGATTTTGCAGGCAAAGTAGTCAAAGCAGATTTTATACAGCTATACAAAGAAGTTAAAAACTACGTTCAAAGAATTAAAGAAAAAATATGAAGACAGTGATGCAACAAATTGAAAATATAAAAAGAACCAAATGGAAATTCTAGAGTTAAAAAGTAGAATAACTGAGATGAAAATTTCACTAAATGGTATCAGCAGGTTTAAGATAGCAGAAGATAGAATCAGTAAACTTGAAGATAGAAGAAAAATACAGGGAAAAAAAAAGTACAGAAAAATAAATAGAACTTCAGAGATCTATGGGACAATGTCAAGTATCCAAACATACATGTAAGAAACAGAGAGAGAGAGAAAGAGAGGCAGAAAATATTTGAAAGAATAATAGCTGAAAACTTCCCACATTTGATGAAAAATATTAAGCCACATAACCAAGAAGCTAAAAAAATCTTTGAGGGTAAACACAAAGAATCATACCTAGACACATCAACTCTGATAGTGTGTCTAAAGTTTGGATTTAAAGCCAAAGGAAAAAGTCTTGAAAGCAACAAGAGGAAGACAATTTTTCACATACAGGAGACGGATATTATGATTAACAGCTCACTTCTCATCAGAAACAATGAGGACATATAAAAAATGCTGACATGATCCCAGATGGAAGCATGAAGATGTAAGAAGAAATGAAGAACAGGAAGAGGTAGAAATGCGTAGGTTAATTCAAAATAATATTGACTATATAAAACAAGTTGACAGACTATGGTCCACAGACAAAAGCCACCCAAGATCTAATTTTGTGTGACCCTCTAAGTAAGAATGTTTATTACATTTTTAAAGAGTTGCATATATTTATATACAAAACAAAGAAGAATGTGATAGGGACCATATGTGACTCACAAAACCTAAATATTTACTATCAGGCCCTTTATAGAAAAAATTTACTAACCCCAATAAAAACAATGTATGGTAGGGTTTAAAGTATATGTACTACATGGCTGGTGGGTATGCAAAATAGCAAAACCATTTTAAGGGGAAATTGACAATATGTAACAAAATTACGTATATATTTCCTTTCTACAGCAATCCCACTTCTAGGAATTTATCCCAAAAGTACACCCCCAACAATACAAAAACACATATGCAATAGCATATTAATGGAGTTAATGCAAAATATTGGATATTACATAAATGTCCAAACATAGGAGATTGTTTTAATAAATGATTGTATCTACAAATAAATGGAGTACCATGTAGCTGTAAAAAAGAATGAGGAAGATCTCTATGAACTGACATGGAGTGATCTCCAGAAGATATCAAGTGATAAAAGCAAAGCACAGGGAAATGGTAAAGACAAATGAGTTCAAGTGGCTAAGAGACTTCAAAGAGAGTCGGGACGGGTCGGATGTAGCTGAACTGGTTGGGCGTCCGTCTCCCATATGGAGGGACCCGGGTTCGATTCCCAGGACCTCCCAGTAAAAAAATAAAAAATAAAAAAAATAAAAAACCAAGAGAGTCGGGAGGTCATCCCAGAGGTAACTCTTACGCACACCTCAGTAGGAGCTCATAGAACATCTAAGTGCCTATCACCCCACTCAGTGGGGTTCCTGAGAGCTCCGGAGACACCCTGGTCCTATATAAGGGGGGATAGCCCCAGAGACTGATGCCTTATCAGTGGGTTCTATTTTGGAATCTGTGCTCCTGAGAGTGACAGAATTAGACTCAAATAAGTCCTCCCTGCACATGATTCACCAGTCCCTTCTATTCAAACCTATATGTGATGCTGGAGTTTTTAGGTATACTTCCAGAGACTGGAGCCTCCCGCCTACCTATGTGCCAGGTGTGCATGAAATCTAGGTGGAGCTGCAACTCCTACCCTACAGCTCAATGGACTCATCCAAGTCACCTGGTGAGGAGACAACGATGGGCAATGGCCATCCCAGGGAATGGAGAGGGCCTGCATCTGCAGGCAGGATCATCCCACCCACCATATCCATGGGATATAAGCCCTCTCTCACTTGGAGTTGGAGTGGACATCACCATCCCAGTCCCCTTAGGATTGGGGGAAGAACTATGGACTAGAGTGGACTTGATGGTATTCTCTTGTTCACATATGGTGATTCTAGCAATGCAAGAAATTATAACAATGAGGTGGAGCCAGTGGCCACTTGACACTTTTGGGGTAGGGAGGGGATGAGCAGTTGAAATACAGGGGCTTCTTTGGGAGTTGGAGGTTGTCCTGAGTACTGTTGTGGCAATGGATGTAGGCCATTTTAAATCAGCACACACCACTCAGAACTGAGTGGGAGAGAGTGTGGTCTACGATGTGAACTGTGGTCTATGGTTGGTGGCAAGGCCCCAGGATGTGTAAGTCCATTGAGGGTGGTGGGCCACACTTGTGGGAGATGTTTGTGTGGGATGTGGTGGGAGGTGTGGGAGGTGGGCAACATGGGAATCCCAGTGGGTTCCGTGTAATATTTTGGGTAATCTAAGCACCTCTTAAAATATATGTGTATATATATATATAAATAACATTTTTGTAAGCAAATATACATATATGCATATATATTTATATATCATTTTGCAAATGTTTGTCTGTATTGTGAGAATTTTGATTTTTACCCATAATAAAAAAAAAAAAGCAAAAAAAAAAAAAAGCAAAGCACAAAGAGCATAAATAGTATGCTAACTTTTGTGTAAAAAAGAAGGAAAAAATAAGAAAAATATCCTTATTACAAAACAATAAAGCTGGTTACTTAGGTGGGGGAAAATAAAGTGGAACAATCAGGGACTGATACTATCTTAATATACCTTTATGTATAGTTTTAGCTTTTGAAACTATTAACATAATATTTTATAAATCTAAAAAATAAAGTTAATAAGAATGGGAAGGTAAAAAAACTAAAACTGAAAGCAAATGGAAACAAATGGAACCTAACTGTATTTTAAATGAATATCATAACCAAAGGAAGGAAGAAAAGAAGGAAGAAGGAAAGGAAAAACATAACTAAATAAATAATCCAATGTATGTACACAGTATTTGACTATATACCTCCAGTCTTGGGAGAGTTCCAGAGAGGCCAAGGGAGAGGAGAAGAATTGTAAATAAACCTTGAACTCTTTCAGTAGGATTGTTCTTGCAGTGGTATGTAGTAAAATTCAGAATTCTGAAACTATTTAGACATACTATAGGACTGATCAAATGAGTCAATGTGTTGATGTTTTGTGAGCCAGAGTTCTCACTGTGGAAGAAGGAAGATATAAATATGGAAGAGAAAGTCTAGAAAGAACTCTGGGTGGATGGAGTTTATTGGAGTTAGTCTGAACTCGTGATTTCTAAACATATAGATGTATGTCTATATATGCTTATCTGCACATATATATATATATATATATATGTTATGTAGGGGTATATATATTTGGGTATATATGTATATATGTGTGTGTGTATATGCATGTATGTATTTATATAGACATACACCGCTTTCTTTTGAAAGAGCCAAGATGACAAGCCATCTCAATGGCACTGAGCCTACCTAGTGCCCAGATCTTGGTCTCTAATACCATCCTCTACTAAAAGGAATCCTATTTCCCTGGAGAAATGGCTGATTCTAGGGCTGGGGGACAAGGTAGTCATCAGATGAATCTGAAACAGCTTGTTATACCAGAAAATAAGGAAGTACTCAAAAAAATGTATAGATGTCACAAAGGCACAGGAGCCACATGGAAGGGACTTCCACAAGCCAAATCTGGGAAAATTTGAGCACCAAAATATTTAAGTATGATAATAAATTATGAACCATGGAAAAAATAAGACTCAGTGAGCTAAATAAGTAAATGTGGAAGAATGGAGGGCTCCTGCTTACATGAAAATACTAAGAGCTGGCTGATGAATATGGCGGGAGTGTTAAAGCTGAAAACCATTTTCCTGGCAGAGGTCAGACCAGGCAAAAATACCAATGGATTCCAAACCTAGGGGAAATTCTTATGAGAAGCAAGATAATTTAAATATATGACTTGAATAGTACAAAAGGCAGGGGTGGGGTGGTAAAAGAGTTAAGCTGTTTTGAGGTTTTCCATTATCTGGGAAGTGGTCAAAGTACTAATTTATATTAAAGCACTAGAATTTAATTAGTCAAGCAGGAATGATTCCATCTTAAACACCAAAACAATAACAATAAGCATATAATTAGCAAGCTAAAGTTAGGCAGGGTGGGGTGGTGGGACAGGAACAATAAAAGTAATTAATCCAAAAGCAGGCAAGAAAGGAGGGGGAACAGGTAGAATAAATTGAAACATAGAACAGGTAGAATAAATTGAAACCTAAATATATTTAAACACAGCTGGGATGACGGGAAAGAGAAGTTGAAAGTTTATGAGAATTCCCTTGGGTACCTGAAGGGCAGGATGCCAAGGGGGACTGGCCTTGTCCTGTGAGCCCCCAGACCAGGACTGGACCAGTGGAGACAGGCTGTCCCTTGACAGAGCAGCTGGAGCTGTCCAAACAAAGATTGCCCAGGGCGCTGGGTCAAGTAGAGCCCGGGGATCTCAGGTATGCACCTGGTGGACCACACACACAATTTGGGAGCTTGGGCACCCCCATGCCCTTTATAAAACAATGTGGTAATACCTGCTTTGCAGAGCTGCTGCAAAGAGAAGGTACAGATGAAGAAGAAACACCGTGTCTGACACACAAAAAAAGGACACAGGGATTGGTAGCTGTGCTAATGACATATGATAATTTCAGCCTCAATCTTCTGGGATTTCCTCAAATAAGTCAAATAGCTCAGGAGGCCATGTTTCCAACTGGATGATGTGAGGCATCCATGATGATTTCTCCAGGGTAGCACAAAGAGGCTGTGCCTGGAAACGAAGAGTTAAGGGTCCAGACAAGAACTCGGAGCCCGTCGGTGTCCCCTCTGACTCCTAGAGTGATGTGGACCCTTACTCCATTTCTCTGTGCTTCCTGCTAGGTGAATGGGATGACAAATTCTTGCCCATTCCCACAGCACCCTGACGCTTTGAGGACGAACTTGTCAACATGCTTGTTTCGCATCGTGGGAGCCAACAAGAGCCTTGGTGACTGGACTTTTCCATTTTGGAAGGTTGTTCTGGCATTGAGCTCATGGACCTCTGAAGAGCTTTGAGCTCCCTGAAAACCTGCTTCAGTAAAGTCAGGACAGGAAAAACACGTGTGTTTTTCCACCCTGATGGGAATGAAAGAGATTGGCATCTGTGAACCAACGTTCTGAGAAACGAGTTTGGATGAGACCAGCCCATCCTTGTCTGGCGGAGCCGGGACTGCTGAGGTTCTGGAACTGGCAAAGGGCCTCCAGAGCCTCGGGCCTCTGCCAGGCAAGAATGCCCTTGAGTGTCCCCTAGGGCAGCACCTTCTAAAGCTCCCATCACCTGGAGTCTCCAAACACAGAGATTCAGATTTAATGGGCCTGGGGTGGGGCCTGGGCATCTGCAGGTTTTAAAGCCCATTGGGTGACGCCCATGTGTCTCCAAGGCTGAGAAGCACAGATCTAAAAGGAAACCCAAAGTATGCCACCAGCTGGCCAGGACTGGGTGGGGTGATTTCTCAAGCTAAATGAAAGCATCACATGCTCTCTTAATTTTAATTTGTAGATTTCCTTAATGTTTGTCAACTTCTACTGTGTCCAGGGCTCAATTTCCCACCACTCCCCTTCCTCCAGGACAGATACTTTGTGACCTTGATCGAGCATTTAAATAATCTCTCTGAACTTTGACTTCCTCATCTATAAAATGGGCATAAGAAGCTTCCCTGCCTCCTTCGTGAGGTCGTTTTGGGGATCAAAAACAGGGAAGTGCTGTGGAAATAGCCGAGGGCTGGCCACATGCGAGAGGCACTTGTCTCCCTGGGTGAAAGGCAGGAGCTGCCCTGGGCAGCAGGGAGGGCAGTCGAGGCCCACCCAGGTGAGACAGAGGCCACTCTTCGGGGCACATTCAATTCTTGGGCTCTCTGAAAACTGTGGTGCCCTCCCAGCAATCCTAAAGGATAAACAGGGTCAGGTTTATGACCCTATCACATTTTAAAGGCTCAGTGGGGTGAGGCGACTTCCACAAGCTCACACAGACCACACGTGCCACCCACCCAGTGGTCTCCTCCTTTGCCATCCTGACCCGCTGGGAACCAGAGGACAGGAGTCGGCCTGTGTTTGTCCCCTGTTTGGGGCTGTGAGCAGGTCCTGTGGCAGCAGCCCTTTTGCTGTCTCCTGTGTGTCGCCTCATTCTCGTTACATGCGGATCCTGTAGGCTGCCAGCCTGTGAATGGGCGTGCAGGGGACGAGCTGAGAGTACCGAGTTAGAGAGCTGCCGGTCAAGCCCGGCGCCGCACTCACATGGAGCACCCAGTGCCCTGAGAGGACGTCAGCCACAGCCTTCAGCCAGTGTGGTGCTTGGACATCACACACTAGCGGTGGAAGGTGACACCCAGGGCCAGAGAACCTTTCTGAATCCTTGCCTTAGAATTCTAGAATGACCTAGAATTTGAGATTTGGCACACCTTGGAGGTCATCTCGTTTACCACCACAGGAAACAGACCCAGATGTTAGCCAAGTCACCAAAGACCACTCAGTGAGTTAGTAATGGGGCCACGCGTGGAACTCATGTCTCCCTAACTTAGTCTTGTATACTTTTCTTGAGACCCAAGTCTTTGAAAGTGTTATGAAAATGTTTATGTATGTTGTCCTTTACCCTGAATTCCCAGCAAATGGCAATTTATTCTTTTGCAAATGTCTACAAGACCAGTGGTTTTCAGCTGTCCTTGCCCATCAGTCAAATCCATATTTGTTGTTGGGACTGCCAAGAATGATAGACTAACAATGCACACAGTCTTTGGGTAGACACAACTTTTAGTATGATCAGATTACAAAACCCATCAGAAATGGTTTGAAAAGCCCCAAACAACCTAAATACACAGTGGCCTGGGCTGATGGCCACGGGGGAAGACCTCAGACCCCATTCCAAGCAGAGACCAGTGCACCCTCGATCTCCACCCCCAATGCCCAGTCAATATCCAGTATCATCACCCTTTGCCCCAAGAGCAGGGAGAAGGCTCTAGGGACCAGTCCTAATAGGAGGCAGCGAATCTAAAGTTGACCTGCAGTTTGCCCATCGTGTGACTTCAGACAAGGAATGATTCACTTTGGGATTGCATGTTCCTCAGTTTCCCCATGGGGATGATTGGGGCTGACCCAAGGCCAGGAAGGAGTGGCCCATGGTGAAGATGGCCCATCCTTGCCAGCAGCAGTTTCTGGAGCCCTGACCCCTTCTGTGCTAACAGCTTCTGCAATCACACACAGCTCCAGCTTTGCCTTCGCCACCATAGCCAGGACTTTAAAGGGGACCAGGGCCACCCCAAAGCTGGATGGGGTAATAGCACTGATCAGTGAGACCCCGCAGAGCAGGGGAATCTCGGGAAACTAAGTGGAGACCTCATGGTCTGGCCCCAGAGACAATGCAGAGGTTCTGGTGGGAAGGAAAGGAGCGTTCATTGACTTAGGACCCATTATTTCTTATAGAGATGTCACAGGGCAAGAGAAAACGGTGGCTTAAGGCAGGAGAAGAGCACTCACCTCTCCCAGAGGAGAGCAAACACACTGCTGAGCATCTCCCTACCAGCTAGGTTCTATTTACCAATGTATTATCACTTTCAACTCTTGTCCTTTTCAGCCTGAATCTGGCAAACTCTTCTTTGCCCCAAATACCACTTGTATCATGCCCCCTCCTGCCAAAGAAGCTTCAATAACCCCCTATTTCCCACTACAGAAAATCCAAAGTCTAGGCTTGCCACATGACCTTGGGCAGGTCACTCAACCTCTCTAGAGTTGAATTTTTGTAAATGTAAACTAGAAGGTTTAGGTGAAATCATTTTAGAAGCCCCTCTAAGCAAAAAGTCACTGTGATCACCTCTATTGTTCTCCTTGTACTGGGGTTCAAAGTTCCGATCCGTCTGACCCATCACCTCCTGCTGCCACCAAGCCTGCACTCCAGGTGGGCAGCCTGCTCCCCACCTACCAGCCCCCAGCCTTGAGGCCCCACTTAGCCTGTGGGTATCCCCCTGAATGCCCTCTCTGTTCCTCTGGATTTATCTTAGTCCCATTCATTCTTCATTGCTAATGTTGAGTCTTACCTCCCACAAGAAACTTCTCCAGCCCACGTTCATCTCTCAGGAGCGAGTTCTACCTATTTTGGTGTGGAGTTCTTCTCCAGGTGATCTTATGCAGATCTGTTCCCTCTCCCCAGAGTGCTGCTTACACCTGGTTTGCTATTTCCAGCCGGGCTCAGCCCTACTTGGGTTCTGAGAAGGTACTCAGTTAACTGACAGAAGCAAAAATGTAACTTGATGAAAAATCTACAAGGTACAATAACGTCCTGGGAAAGTAGAACTCCTGAGCCCCCAAAGAAAATCCTATACCTACGCTTTCTGCTCCGAGTAGGAATGTGGCGGCAAGCCTATGCACTGAGGTGGGGTGTGGATTGAGCCATCCTGATGCACAGGTAAGAGTGACAGCAGAGCTCCAGGGCTGGCTCTGCCACCAACTAGAAGTGTGACCAGAGCAGGGGCCTCATCAATAACTTGAAATACTTGGGCCACCAGAGTTCTCTAAGGTGACTTTCCACACTCATTTGGAAAGAAAGCATTTCTAGAAGGCTGGGCCAGCAATCTCCAGGAAGGACTCTGAACCCTTGCAAAACAAAAGCTGTCTACCTTTATTTGTTCTAACAATGAGAGAGGTATCCTTTCCTCTCCTAATGAGCTCACCAAGTACCCAACTTTGGCTTTGCATTGACAGGCCTGTCATGGATGCATTGCCAAGGCAACAGGTTTTTATTCACAGGCATGACATTCCCCTGGGGAAGTAATGAACAATTCGTGGAAAATTCAGTTCTAGCAAAAATAGTATTTTATCATACACAGCGGTTTCTTGCCAACTTGCTTTTGCCAATCACAGATTTGAGGTAATGAAGTTTCAGCTTTATAAACCCAAACTTCCAAGGCAGGAACAGGATTCACAGCTGTTGTTTGTTAAGCCGGTGTTAAAGTTGAAACAAAAGCCTGATTTTGAGTATTTCTTTCCTTAAGCTCTACGGTAATGTAGGCTGCTTTGGACTTGGACTCAGGCCTGAATTCAGGCTCCTGCGCTTATCAGCTGGATGATGTCAGGCTAAGTTGCGTAATTTCTGGGTCTCAGTTTTCTCAGCTATAATATGGGGATAATGGTACAGCCTATCTTAAGACATTTTCATCCTAGACTGCAAAGAATCTCATAAGTCAGATTTCAAGGACCCTGAGCAGCACACAGCAAATAACAACCAAGCCTGTAAAAAAACAAGGTTCCCAGGAACAAGAATTGTTTAAGCTACATGGTATGTAGGGATTCATTACACTAGTCTGTTTACTTCCCATAATAAAAAGTAAAACAAATATATTTTGCTTTTCTAAAAAAAAAGAATTAGCAGGAAAAAAAAAGAGCAGAAATGATCACAAAATCTTTGGAAACTAAAATTCAGACAAAAATGATTAAACTACTATGTTTTAAATGGTAAGAGGAAAACCAGTGTATTTATAGGAACTCATAACTATTTTTTTAAAAGTAGCATTGCAAATTTGGTAACGAAATAAATATAAATTAAGTTTGAGGCAAAAAGTAATCAATTTTCAACATCTTCAATTATCAGATTTAATAGCAAATTAGACACAATGAAGGATAAATAAACTGGAAGCTATTTCATAATAAATTACTTAGAATACAGTATAGAAAGACAAAAAGATGGTATCGTTTAGAGAGAGACTAAGAGTCATGGTACATAGAGTGAGAAAGCCAAACAAACATTTAATTGGTATTCCAGAAGGAGAGGGAAGAAAGAATGGGGTGAAGAGAGATTGAGAAATTTTCAAAACCAATGAAAGATATCAAGTCACAAATTCAAGATATACCACAAATGCCAACAAAGATAAATTCACAGAAAACCATTCCTTGATGCATCATATTAAAATTACTGATAAACATAAGACCAAAAAAAAGAAATTCTTAAAAAAAAAAACAACCATAAATTAAATAAGAGACAAGCTTTACTGGAGTGACCGCCTGTCAGACAGCTTCTCAAGGAAGCCAGAACTCAGTGGAATGATATATTGAATATGTTGGAAGAAAGGAAAAAGCCAATCTAGAATTCTAAGCCTAGAAATAATATCTTTCAAGAATGAGAGTGAAACAATTTTGCAGCTGTATTTAACACTACTAAACTGTATACTTGAAAGTAGTTAAAATGATTAATTATGGTAACATAATTTGTATATATGTTACCAGGATAGAACTGTACAAGACAAAGTATGAACTCTAATGTAAACTATGGATTATAGTTAATGATATAATAATGTTTCATAAATTGACAAAGTTACACTATGCAAGATGTTAATGGTAGGGAAAACTGGGAGTGGGGAGTAATATGGACTCTAATTCTACATGGTTTTTCTATAAACCAACTGCTCTAATAAAAAAAATTACAAATTCCAAAAAAAAAAACACAAAAGAATGAGGATGAAATAAAAGCATTTTCAGACTAACAGTCTTAGCATTTGCTACCAATGGACCTATCCATAAAATAGCCTGACGGATATACCTTGGACAAAAGGAAATGATCCTAGATGGAAGGTCAGAGATGCAAGAGAGAATGAAGTGAGAACAAAGTGGTAAATATGTGAATAAATTGAGATGAGCTTCGACTACATAAAGTAGTAGTTGTGATAGCATCCAGTGGGGTTTGAAAATATGTAGAATACATGACAATAATTAATACAAGTCAGGAGGAAGTAAATGGAATTAAGTGTTCTAGTGTTCTTTGATCATTTGTAGGAAGATGGAGATATGGGTGTTAGGGAAATCACAGACAACTGTTAAGTGGCCAGTACCCAGCCCTCACCTACCTCACATCCTTGTCAGGAGGCTGTCCTTCAGGCTTCCCCTACCCTCACCTCCTTTTCCATTGTGTGCCATTCCACAACCAGGGGAGATGATAAGTCTAATGAAACTGGCCCAATCAGACCTTAAACCTGGGAACTGGGAACAAGCAGTCCCAGACGCTTATCAGTGGCAGGGTCCCTCCCCCTGAGATGGATAAAAACTACCCCCTAACAGTATAGGTTTCTCTCTTCTCCACCACAAAGTGGGGCATGGAGCTGCCATCTGTGGACCCCAACCTGGAGCAGATTTTGGCCACCCTGGGAAACCAGCCATGATGGGACTTCTACTCTTTTGGACTCTGTGCTGAGTAAGTGACAGAGAATATTTGCCTTTTTCTGGACTCTTTATTCTGTGCAAGTCATAAAGGAGCCACTTGCTAAAAATGATCATTTCTGTTGTACCCTGAACCTGTGTTCCCATGTCACACTCACGCCATAGATTTTTGTCACAGTGGGCAGAGTCCACAGGGAAGCATGGAGAGGGCTGATTTTTGGCTGCTTTTCTCATCCCTCTTACATTCCTTTTGCACAAGGGCATCTCAGGTAATATAGAATTCATGGCTTTGTGGGCTAAATTGAAGGGTCACCCCCATCCCACCAGCTTGGGTAGAGGCACTGCCCCATGGTGGAGGTACCTAGGGCATGCTGTCCCCGCTCTCTGGGGGAGAGGCAGTAAAATATGGGACTTTAAAAATCCCCCAAGGGATGCCAGGGAGTTGGTGAATTGGTTCCACAGCGAGATCAGAGAGGTTGGGTCTTCTACTGCCCAAAAGACACCCCCCTGGCTCATGGCTTCTTACATCTGTTTCCATTCTGGAATCAAGGAAACTTAGAGCAGGAGACTATTACAATGGAAGATGGGGAAATGGAGGTAAAAATGAAGGGCAAGCTTTGACAGAGGAGGAGATAAAGGCCAGGAGAGGACCTCCGGTCATGGCTGTCCCGACTTTATGACGAGGGCACGGCAACCACCCTGATCAACCAAGTCAAGTGGAGAAGTCTTGGCCACCTCACATCCAATCCCATTCTCCAACAGACCCTCAGCTAGCTGGAGCTGAGAAAGGAGGAAGCAGGAGACAAGGAGGGAGGCAGAGCTGAGCCACCACCAGCTGTGGATGGTCCCAACCTTTGTTTGACTGGGTCACTCTGGGTGACCTTCCCCAAATTCCAACTAAGCCTTGGAATAACAAGGAAGGAGCTGTGGTTATTCTACAACAATTGGGCATTGGCATTTGGATATTCTACACACCCCCTAATGGAGGGATTTAGCCCTTTACCAGATCCCCATATCATAATGGGGCATTGATGATTTTATTAGAAAAGGATCCCCTGAGTGGGGCAACAGGCTGATTTTGCTCTTCACCCCAGGGCTTCCCCTGGGAGAGGCGAGTGAGTGCGTTTATCACACCCTCCCAGGACTGCCATGGTGACTGGCAGGAGGGCCAGACTGGCAGGCGGTGGGCACATGCCCAGTAACGGCGCAGGCTCTCGGGCCCATGAAATGGGCAGCAGCCACATCTTCCTTTCGGGGACCCCACTCTCCAAAGCTGTGTTCTCGTGGTTACTAGAGTGAGGGGTCCCCAAGTACACCATAAAGGGGATCTTCCTTGGAGAACTTTGGGAAAAAATATAAACTAGAAAGGGGGCTGTGGGCTCAGTGGGGACAATTTGCCTCTGCCCTAACCACTTCCTGTGATCCCCAGCCCCAGGAGGTGAAGGAGGAGTTTACAGATCTCCCTTTGTCCTGGCCTGAGGAGTCTGGCCCGTGGGAGGGGTCTCTCTACCCAGACCTGACTAAATTAAGAATGGCCTAGGGGCAGGGCCAAGGTGCCTGCCCACCCCCCAGGGACCAAAGGCCTTATGCCCCAGTGCCTGTGCTATTTGGAGGCAGTGAGCAAACCTTTATGGCCCTTTTGGGTACAGTGTCCAGGCCACTATTATTCTTGGAGACAAAGAGGCTAACAGCATTTGGAGGTTTGGGGCATTCCTTATGGTCATGGAGACAGTTTCCTAGGGAAGAAGGGATATCCAGAACCATGCACAGGGGAGAATTCCTAGGGCCACACACACATACCCAAGACAAGAGGCACATGCAGAAAGGATCGGGGAGGTCACAGTGCTTAGGCTTGGAGCTATTCTGTAAACTTACTGTATGGATAAACCCCAAGGGACTCTCACAGGTCAGCCTGTAAAGACTGGAAAAGGTGTTTGGTTTTTTCCTCCTAAATTTTTTGTTGTTGTTGTTCATTTGTTTGCCCCTGACAATCAAGAGAAGCTTTTTCATAATGCTACCTGGATACAAGCTTAAGGAACAGAAGCCACAGAGTCTAAATTCTAGTGATCACACATTAAAATATCAAAATGTCCCAGTTTCAGTGAAAAGTCACAAAACATAAAAGGAAACAGGAAGCAATGACCCAGGCAAAGGAGAAGATTAAAGCATTAGAAACCATCACTGAGGAGGACCTAGGCTATACCAGACAAAGACTTTTTAAAAATGGTCCTAAATATGCTCAAAGAACTAATGGAAAACATGGACAAAGAGCTAAAGAAAATCAGGAAAACTATAGATGAACACAAAGAGAATATCAATAGAGAGATGGAAATCATGAAAAGAAAACAGAACTAAAGACCACAGTAACAGAAGTTTAAAATTCTCTAATGGAGCAGGCAGAAGGGGAAAAAAAAAAATCAGAGAACTTGAAGATAAGACTATTGAAATCATTCAATCTGAGGAGAAGAAAAAGAAAAGAGTGAAGAAAAGTGAACAAGCCTGAGGACCCTGTGGTACACCATCAGGTATACCCATGTATGCCTTGTGGGAGTCCCAAAAGAAGAAAGAGAAAGGGGCAGAGATAATATTCAAAGAAATGATGACTGAAAAGTCCCCAAATTTACTGCAAGACATGAATATACATATCCAAGATGCCCAACAAACTCCAGGCAGGATAAACCCAAATAGATCCTTACCACATCACGTTATAATCAAACTGTTGAATGCCAAAGACTGAGAGAATTCTGAAAGCTGCAAGAGAGAAGCAACATGTCATGTACTAGGGAGCCTCCATAATATTAAGTGCTGATTTCTCATCAGAAATCATGGAGGCAAGAAGGCAGTGAAATGAATATTTAAAGTGCTGAAAGCAAAAAATTGTCAACAAGAATTCTGTATCCAGCAAAGCTGTCTTTCAGAAATGAGGGAGAGATTGAGACAATGCCAGATAAACAGAAGCTGAGGGAGATCATTACCACTAAATCGGCTCTACAAGAGATGCTGAAGAAAGTTCTGCAGGTTGAAAGGAAAGGACAATAGACAGTAGATCAAAGCCACATGAAGAAATAAAGATCTCTGGAGAGGGTAATGACATAGGTAAATATAAATGCCAGTACTATTGTATTTTTGGATTGTAATTCCACTTTTCACTTCCTACAGGTTCTAAAAGGCAAATGCATGAAATATAATGAAGTGTCAGTGGTTTGGGACTCATCATTTATAAACATGTAATCTGTGACAAAAACTACATAAAAGCTGGGGGCAGCGGGGGGTATAGGAACACATTTTGTGTATACTATTAAAAGTAATTTGATATCAAAGCAAATGGGATTGTTATAGATTTTAGGATGTTAAATTTAAGCCCCATGGTAATTACAAAGAAAATATTGAAGAATATGCAAGCTCATAGAGACAGAAATTAGAGTACAGGTTGCCAGGGGTGGGGGACAGGGGGAATGAGGAATTAATACATAATGAATGAAGGGTGTCTGTTTGGGGAGATGGGGAAGTTTTAGTAATGGAAGTTGGTAAGGGCAGCAATACTGTGAAAGTGATTAATCCAGTTTAATGGTACACTTGGGAGTGGCTGAGATGTGAAAATTTATGTTGTATATATATATATATGTTCCCACAATTTGGAAATTAAAAAAAAGAAGGAGAAAGAGCAACTAAAGAGAAAATGATAATTAAGTGCAATACATGAACCAGGATGAGATCTAGCAAGGGAGGAGAAAAAGCTCAAAGGGACATTATTGGTACATATGGAAAAAATTGAATATAGATGGTCAGGTTTATATCAGTGTTAAATTTCTTGACCTGGATAACCACACTTAATGTGGTTACAGAAGTAAATATCCTTGTTCTTAGGAAATGTACATGACAATACTAAGTGTTCAGAAAATAGACTGATAAATAGACAGGATTGATGGGTGGGTAGATGATGAGTGGTTGGCTAGACGGACAAATAGACATAAAATAATACGGCAAAGATGACAAAACGTTAAAAACTAGTAGATCTGGGTATCTGGGGGAGAGGTAGGGGTATGTCAGAGTTCTCTGTATGATGTTTGTATTATTTTTGTAACTGTCCTCTACGTTTGAAAGTTTTTCAAAATAAAAAGTTAAAAATAAAATTTAAAAATGGACAAGTTAAGAAAGTTTTAGGATGTACTCCTACTTCCTAGAAAGGTAGTTATTACAAAGGTTTAGGCCTATGCGAAAAGACATAATATGGAAACTAAAGGACATGCTCTAGCAAGTCCTTCTGTCAATCAAGCAGACTTCACCATGGTTATGTTTCTAACTAAACCTTCAAAAGATAAATCCTTGGAGGGATTAAAAGGGCTCATTACAAAATATTGGCATTTAATTCCTGACTCTGTAAAGGAAGAATGGAAAATTTTGGTTGTCCTCTTCACTTAGATAATCTCTGGCACTCCCAAAAGAGCTGTATCTAGTGTTACCAGATGACTTCAAATGACTGCTAGCTAGATTTCTCCATGAAACTACTCATCAAGGAACACATAGATTAGTTAGTGCCTGAAATCAGTAGTGGTGGGAAACTTGAGAAAGATAGCTAAGATTATGTTCAGGTCATGTGTCACCTTCCAACAAAATAATCCTGGAAAAATTGTAAAGGTGGGATCTGGCCTTCAGATGGATTTTATCCAGTTTCTACCCTCTATGCTATTTGAATATATTTTAATTATTTTATGTCTGTTTTCAGGATAGGTTAAAGCATGTCCTTGCTGAAACTCTACAACCCTTATGGCACTAAAATTTGCTTGATTTTGTGTTTCCAACCTGGGGCATGCCAACTTTTATATCAAGAGACTGAGGCACTCACTTTGTGGGAACCATTATAAATGAACTCTACTCAAAAACTACACTGTCCTTCTGGGAAAGGCTGTAAAAAACAATAGTATCCTTAAATTAAAATTAGCAAAACTTTCAGAAACTCTTGCGCTCCCTTGGCCAAAAGTATTGCCATTAGTCTTTATGGGCAGACAGTCCAATCCCTCAGGGACATGTAGGATATTACCTTATAAACTGATAACCAGAAGGCCCGTGCATTTAGGGATTTTACCTCCAATATTAGATTGGACTCTACTGCATACTGAAATGGCAAGATATTATAAGAGACTCATTTGCTACGTCCAGTCCTATCACCAACAGGTTAAAGCTGCCTTCCCACAACATGTTGCTAAACAGCCTCTTCATGATCTCCAAGCAGGAGATTCCATCTATTAGAAGATTTATTTGAGAAAAACCTCTAATATATGTTGAACCTTATCAGAAAAGACCCTATCAGGTACTGTTAACAGAAAATACAGCAATGAAACTCTAGGGCTCATGTTTTACAAATAAAGAAACATTTCAGAATTCCACACAATTGGAAGGCTATTCTAATGAAGGACCTCAAACTGAGAATTCTGAGAGATTCACTGGAAGCTGCCAATCATTGGAAGTTGACGCAAGACCTTCAGAGCAAGAGGATGACCTTGGAGAGTGGACAGCCTCTGCCCAAGACATTTGGACCAAGACTCCTGTTCAGTTCCTGTTTTTTTTGTTTTTTTTTTTTTAATCATTCTTTTCATTTTCTTTTATTATAATTGTTAGGTCAGAATATACTAATTCTAATTCCATTCTTAGATAGTCCCAAACAGTAGCCTCTGTGCTTTCAATCTGGATATGCCATCGATCACCAGACCCCTATGATAGAAGTCTCCAGGCAATTCTAGTCTCATCAAATGAGACCATAGAAAATTACAGACGATAGCATTTCTGCTTGCACCTACATGGACAAATTACCTTAAAAATAATCAACCTGTGACTTTGCTAGTGTCCCTCTCTCCTAGAAAAAGAGCCAATTACTATAATCTATTAATCAGACCCTAGGTAATTCTAAATTTGAATTCAATAACCTTTAGGGAGTGATAAACCAATTACTTGCCATCTAGAAGAGACCAATATAGATTTAAAAATGTAACCCAGCTAAAGTAAGACCTTGGCTCCCACCTCATGTGACAATCCCTTTTGATTTTGCATCTCTATGTGCTCCTACTGGATACTACTTTCTGTGCAGCCAGGATGCCTGGTTTTTCCTCAGACTAATACCCCGTGTGCTTTAGAAATAGTGTTCCAAAACATGTCTGGACATAGAGATCCTAATTCAATAAGTCACTCGGGCTAGAAATTCTGACTCAGACACAAGCGTCAACACAAGGTCGGCCTTGATTATCTATACACTCTCAGAGGGGGATTACTGACTCATTGTTTATGTGAATAATCAGAAGTGTTCCTAACATAGGAATTACCCATATAGCAAAGACTGTAAGAAACTTATCACTAACTCCGACAGAAGTTTGCTAATGATATCTCTTCTTCCCTAGATAGAACACAGATCAGCCTCAACTGTTGGCATGAGTGGTGGTGGTCAATCCCATTGCTCTAGAATTCTTATTGGCTACCCATGATGGTATCTTTCTCATACCTCTTGATGTACTTGGATCCATGAAACAGTCAAGGTGGAGCAGGTTATATGTTGCCTGAAGGAAAAACTGTCTGTCTAAGGTTGATCCTCATGGACTATGGGATTTGTTCCCTTGACTTGAGTTGGGCTATTGAGGTTCCTGGTTCTGAAATATTTTACAGAGACTATTAATTGCTCTGGTTTTTGTCATAGTGGCCATGGTGTTGGTCCATTGCCTTCTATCAGAGTCTCAATGCTTCTGTGCAGTCATAATCTCATTAGTTGACCACCATGATGATGCAACAACAGAAAGGTTAAGAGGATTGTGGAGAGAACTGATCAATCTCCAGGCGGTGAAGATCTGGATCTCCAGCCATACTTGAATTGGTCAACCTCTTACAAGAAAGAGAATATACAGAAGGCAGGATTGAGAGGCTGAATATACAAATGGACAATGGCCAGATCACTCTGACTCACAACCTCTGCAACAATCAGCCACAAACAGTCAGAACTTGGTCGATGACCATCAGCTTCCCTTTTTTTTTTTTTGCCTCTGCTTTCAACTCAGGAGCAGCCAAAACCAGATATACTCTTCAAACCAATTGTACAAGGTTCCTCTCTTCTAGTTAGCCTGCCTTCAATATCCCATGCTAACAACCTTCAATCAGAGCATGCCTGAAGCTGTCCCCTCCCCCCTGTTTTTTAAAATAAGAGGTGTTTTTTTTATTTTTATTTTTTTTTTTTGAGTCTCTGCAAAATGCAAGTGATGGTGGCCGACTCCTTTGCTATAGCAAGCTCTGAACAAATAGTCTGTTTGCTCTCAGTTGGATGGTCTCCATTTATTTCCACAAATTTAAGAATTTTGCTCATTGAAAGTGCCCATAAAGAGAACCAAAAGACAAGCCTCAGAATGAGAAAAGATATTTGCTATACATGTAACTAACAGAGAGCTTGTGTGCAGAACATATGAAGAACTTCTACAAATCAATGGGCAAGATACAAACGCATACAGAAAAAAATGGGGAAAAGGTTTGAATGGGCATTTCACAAAGGAGGAATTCAAATGGTCAATAAATATGTAAAAAAAAGTCCTAGCCTCATTAATAATCAGGAAAGTACAAATTAAAACCATAATGAGATTTTTAAATGACAATACCAAATATTATTCACATTGTAGAGCAAAAGGAACTCCCACGCACTGCTATCAGAAGTATCCATTGGTACGGCCCTGTTGGAAAATGGTTTGGCTGTACCTAATGAAGTTGAATATGTGTCTACAGTCCAGCAATGCCACTCCTAGGTATATACCCCAGAGAAACTCATGCCCATGTGCACCAAGACACGTGCACGAGAATGATCGCCTCCGCATTGGTTTTACAGCAAGAATCTGGAAACCACCCAAGCAACTGTTGGTGTAGAGTGGATTAATTGTAGTAGAGCCATTTATTGTAGTAGTAGAGCACTATACTATATACCCTATACATTCATTGTAGTTGTACAGACATTTACTGTAGAGCAATAAAAATAAATACAGTATAGTTATAAAATTTAACACGGGTGAATCTCACAAGCATAATATTGAGTGAAAGAAAAAAGTACTTGTTTACATTTCAAAAAAAGGCAAAACTTAGTTACTTGGTTTAGGGATGCATAGATAGAGAATAAAAATGTAAAGACAAACAAGGAAATCATTATTACAAAATCAGGATAGTGGTTACTTTGGAGAAGAAGGGAGTTGGGATTGGAAAGGGCCACACGAGAGCCTTCCAGGGTACTGGCAACATTTTATTTTTTGACTTAAGTGGTAGTTGCCCAGATGTTTATTTTATAGCTCTCCACTAAACTGTATGTAAATCTTAATGTACCTTCTGAATGTTTTCCGTAATTCCCAATAAAATAACAGGAGAGAGAGAGGAAGGAAGTAAAGAGAAAGAGGAAGAATGGAAAGAGCTCTTAACTGAAGGAGAAGGGCCTGAGATCACCACCCAAAGCCACCAGCGATTTAACACCTGCTGCTTGCCCAGCACGCTGGAGTCTCCCCAGGGCTTTCCCACACGCTGAGTCGTGTGTCTCACAAGGGCGGCATACTAGGCATTATCTTTCTCGATTTTCAGATGACCCCCACCACCACCAGGTTTGGAGAGGGCGACTAACTTGTCCAAGGTGAGCAGCAGGATAGTACTTGAACACCTTTTCAGGTGCAGGTCTCTGCCCCTCTTCCTTTCCCTTTGGGGGTTCAAGGCCAGGTGCCCTCCCATTCCTGGACCAGGTCTCTCATCTGGAGAGGGTGAGAGGGCTTGGACTAGATCATCTATAAGGCCCTTTGCAGTTTACAAGTTTCAGCCTTTCTAAACAAAGGGAGAAAGGAGGAACCAGAGGTGGGAAGAAAGAGGCAGAGAGGGATTGTGGCAGAGGCACAATCTTACGATAATAATTAGTGTCAGGAGAAATCCAAAACCCTGGCTGGCAGCCAACTCGTTTCAATCATGGCCTGATGGGATATTTCATATAATTAAAGAATCTGGGCAATCCTTTAGGATATATCATCGTGAAATCTGCCTGCCTCTGACCCTTTAGCAAAAACGAAACAGAACAAAAATGAAATGCTAATAGTAATAGTCAAAATATACAAATTAGTCACAATATTATTTTCATGTTAAGGATGAGAAAATCAAGGTCCAGGGAGGCAGAAGGACTTGCCCAAGGCCACACAGCTTGGCAGAACCAGAACTGGAATCCAGGTCTCTGGAAACACCCCCAGCTTGTTCCCATCACAGGAGCACGGCCCCTCTGCATTTCTCCCCTCTCCCGACACCTGCCTCTCACCCCACACAGTCTTTGGAGCATCTTCCATTCAATGAGAGGCCAACCTGCCTTCTTGTGTTTGAGCTGTGCATTTAATGCTTCATCAAAAGGATGCATTCTATGACCAAACTCATCACCCAAGCAATACGGGACACCAGCAAGACTGAGCCTTAGGCTGTCCCCTGAGCAAAAGGCACACTCACCTTGCCCCAGCAGCAGCAGCAGCCCCAGGAGGAAGATGCTTGGCCACAGCGCCATGCCACGGTCTCCCCGGTGTGTCTGGATGAACCACTTTGGCAGATGAATGTGCTGGCTCATCCTCCTGCTTTTATGCTCCTTTGTGGCTGATAGTGCACCTGCCATAAATTTTACTGTGTTCACCTTTGAAAGGGGGCAGTGGCCACCTGTAAATGACACATATTAGCATTTAGGCAGAAGATTTCTTAAGGCAGCTGGGCCAAAGATGGGTAGCAGGTCCTAGTCACAGGCACGAAAAGACCAAGACCACCCAGTCCCTTCCTCTGGCACTCCATGCTGGTGGGTGCCTAGAAATTGCCAGATCCCAGGTCCTGGGCTGGAATTCCAAGTCTGCCTCAGCTGTGGGAATTTAGGGGAGTCCCTTAACTTGGCCTCAGCCTTCCCACTTGTGACCTGTGGAGCTAAAAAAAACTTGAAAGGAATGAAAGTGCTTCATGAACCAGAAAGCCACATCCGAACGTGAGAATTATTCTGCCAGTCTGAAACGTGTTTCCACTGGGTGTCAGGGGTGCTGCCAGATTTCCAGGTCGGCAGGATCCAGAAAGGTTTGTTTCTGCCCCCAACGCCAACGCCAACGCCCACCCCCATGGGGGGCCGGGAGTGCGGGACTGATGTGCACACCACACATATATTGTCTGTGCGTTGAATTGAGAGGTGCAGGCCCAGAGGGGTGAGCCGTGGAACTGAGCTAGACAGAATCAGCAGTATCCTTTGGGCAAACTAAGTCGGAATGCTGGGCTGTGTCTAAAGTGGGCAGGCAGAGCTAGAATTTAAAACACCCTGGGAGACAAAATACCTTTGAGGGTGAAATTTGGTCTTTCCCCCACAAATGTCAAGGTACAATTGCCTTGGGTTAATATTAACAAATATATTTAAATCACCTTTGCATTTTGACCATCCTTGAGACAGCAAGTGTGAGAGCCTGATTTCTGAGATCCAAGAGTCTGGAGGTGGTTTCCATCACCCAGATCTTGATCTGCTGACTACTGGACATTTTTTCTCGTATTAAAAAAAAAAAAAAATCAGTTATAGCTCTGTTGTCTTGAGCATATAGAGACGCTAAAGTGGGGTGCCCTTAGTTCCTGGCTCTCTGATTTTAGGATGCTGTCTTCTTTTCTCATCTGCTCTGAAAAATATGGCATGTGGATGACTGCTGCCTAAGCTGTGCCAAAGGGCTCAGCCTCAGCCCAAGTGGGGTCTTGGGCCATTAGGCTGGTCCCAGAGCCTGCCAGGGAGCAGCACATGTAGAAAAGAATGAAGAAAATACAGCAGGAGCCATTTGGGCAGAGATGCCCCCGAGCACTAAACACTCTTATCCTCATTACACTGCTCCCAAGTTCAACCAGAGACTAACAAGGCTGTCAGGAATCCCCCCAGCTTCCGACCACCAAGCAGCTTTGAGGAGCATCACTGCACTTGCTTGGACTGAATGAGCATTTATGAGTCCCCACTCATGGGTGGGCCAGGAAGCAGAATAGGAATTGGGCAGGGAAAGCCCGGCTCTGCCTTCTCCATAGTCACTCCCATCTCGTACTCTTCTCTATGCAACCACCATCCCAGCAGGCCTGGCCCACATGCCATCCTCTAACCTCTTTTACATTCAGAAAAATTGAGAAATGACTTAAAAACACTTATAACCGCTGTGAGGCATTTGTAGCAAGCCCATCTGAGTTTCCTCTTAAATACAAGAGTCCCATCAACGCCTTAAGGAGTCCTCATCAGCTAAGAGGTAGGGGGAAAGTGCCATTTCACGGGCACTCTTCCCAAGCATTGCAATGGGCACTTCACACAGGTTAGCTTAATATGCAACTACTGTCTATGTGGTCTCTGGCAGCTGCACAGACTAGAGCAAAAGGGGTCAGCAGCAGCCAGAGAAGAGCTCTGCCACTCGGCCATAAACTTTTTGGCTCCCTCTTCCTGGATATCTGCCTATAAACATACCATAACACACCAATATTCTTTTATTTATCTATTTATTTATTTATTTGTTTGTTTGTTTGTTTGTTTGTTTGTTTATTTATTTATTTTACCGGGAGTTCCCAGGGATCGAACCCAGGTCCCTCCGGCAGCCATAAACTTTTATTCTCTGATTTTTGCTATTAAAGTTTACATGCTTTGTCCTAGAGGAGAGAAGGGCCTCTGTTTCAGATCTTTAGAACCATCAGCAGACGTTCCTTTTGGGAAAGGCCCAGGCCCATGAATTCACCTCTTTTAGCCATGGCAATCAGGCTCTGCTCAGAAGGCTTCCTGGTGACCTGAAAAGGCTGAGCGTTTGCTATTGCCCAACAATCCACTAGGGGGTGCTAGACCAAGTCTCAACAAGGCCCAGGTAGATTAAAGTGGTCTTAGAAGAGTATTTTTCAAAACTGGGCCTTGCCACCTATTATCATCCCACGAAGTTAATTCCATGCATGATCAGCCTATTTTTTTTAAAAAATGAAAGAGACTAGAAGTCAGAGCATTGCATATTGTAAAGGTAAATAATGTTTCAGGAAATGTTTGTTTCAGCTACCAGTAATGAAGCAAAACGTATTTCTTAACGTGGGTCATTGTCAAAATAGTTTGAAAACCACTACCTTAGAGAGTAGCAGGTTCACAAAGAAATCCCTAGATTTTAAGAAAAAGAAAATAGGTTTGTTTTCCCTCTGGTTAAAGATGCAGCTAGAGCCAGTTCCCTGGCACCAGAGCTAAAGCAATGCCTGTGAATGGCTCTGGGCCTTGGGAAGAAAGAGAAGAACAAGTCAAGCTCATCAGTGGTTATGAGCTGAGAGTAAGCCCAAGTGTCTTCTTCTTTCAAAGTGGAAAATCTCATCCCTGACACGTGTGTGCTCTCTGGCTACGGGGAGGGCGGTGTGCACCAGTAGCCTTTCACCTCTAACAGGACCCACTGGGTGCCCTTTTCATGGAAGACACCCAGCTGGAAGAAGGGAGGCTACACAGTAGAACTGTGGCACGGGTGGGATGAGAGCACCTGCCATCTCAGAAGAGCCCAAATCAATCCCAGCAAAGGCCTGGGAATGCCGGCCCCCAGTTTCAGCTTTTCTGCCAAGCTACGCTAGATTTAAAGGACATTTGTCTCAGTCAGACTGCTTGTTTTTTCAATTACGCTTAGAGAGAAAAGTGTCTTCCCATGTGAATATTAAACAGAGGAGAGCAAAGCCTCGTAAACTCAGAACTCAGAGATGAAAGTCTTCGTCATTAACTGACCCAAGCTTGGACTCGCTACAATTTCCCTGCAATTGGTTGGTTGCCTAGCCACTTCCTGATTGCTAGGAACTCTTCTGGAAGGCTATTCATTGACATTATGCTCTCCTTGTCAGAAAATACTCATGTGTTGGATTAGGGAAGAGTGGCTGGACGCAGGTACCAGCAGGCAAAGCAAAGTCTTTGTGAGAGAATTTTAGAACTCTTCAGCTCCTTCCTCCTCTGCCTGCCAGTTAAAGCCTTCCCTAATCTACCTGCAGTCTTGAGCCAGGGAGAGGGGTGGTAGTGATTGAAGTCAAGGATAGGCTGAGGGTTTCCTAGAGTCCTCCATCAATTTGAACCCTGGCCAATTAGCAGCTTTGTTTTGCTTTTAGGCCTGCAAAGAAGAAAGTGGGATTCAGGAGGCCACTGAGATGAGAAACGTAACAAGACTGAGGCCACACAAGCCCTCAGCTGTAGGTGGGCCCATGCCTGCCTGCCCTCACTCTACCTATCTGGGCCCTCAAACCTCAGCCTAAGGACCACCTGCTCTTTGAGGCCAACTCTATCCGCCAAGGCACAAAGATTCCTTCTGCTCTGGACTCCCCGGGAAAGCATCTGCTTGCCCCCACCACATACGGCTTTATAGTTCTCCCTCCTTCCTTCTTCACGGAAATAGTCTTGATATTCCTGGTGGGACCCTGATGGACAGGCTGGGCTTTTCCCTCCCTGCCATCCTGGCACCCCTGACACACACCCTTGGAGCACCGATCCCAATATCCATTGGGTAAGTATTCTCCAGGGCAAATGAACAACTGGTCTAACCAAGCATGTGCCCTCCAAGACTCTTCTCAGTCACAGAAGTAAAAGGAAGCTTGGGTCAGGACACTCCGGTGTTCCTGAGTGTGCACACAAGATTCGGGTGCACACACACGTGAAACACTGTCAGATGAAAGTAGCTGGGCTGGCTTAGTGTCCCTTGGGCAGAGGTTTTGCTTACAATCAAGATGCTAAAGACAAGGAGAGCCTATTAAGGAGTGAAAAAGTAAGGGCCAAAATTAAGAAGATGCATTTCTAGGAAAAAAACACAACTCTCAAATGTCACAGCCTTATTAATAAATGGAGAAAGATGTTGTGACAAGACCAATCCCTGTAGAACAAACACTTCATGAAACTAGGAGTCCAGCCTTTGTTCTTTGCTATGTCCCCAGCACCTAGCATGGTGCCTCCCATCGCAGGCACTTGTTAAACATTGGATGAATAGATAAGTGAATGAGAGTAAGGATGAAAGGAAAGAGACAAAAGAGTACTATTAAAAATATCAGCTCAACAAAACCAAAGGAATTCATACTAGCTACAAATCACATTTTTAGCATAGAGAAGTAGGTAAAAGGAGAGGGGCCTGTTGCCCCAGTACCACAAAGCATCATAAGAAAGACCATGGAGAAGCATCGTGGGGCTCACGGATTCCTGACTCTTTCCAGGGTCACTTCATTTTTCTCCCACACAACAATTCTCAGGCCTGGCTGCACATTGAAACCACCTGGGGAATTTCTAAAAGTACACCTGGGCCCAGCCTCATGCTCAGAGATTCTGACTGATCCGGTCTGGGGTGCGACGAGGGCACTGGTATGTTTTAAAGTTCAGCAGCTGATTCCGATGTGTAGCCAAGGCTGAGAGTCTCTGCTCCTGTGGAACCTGGTCTCACAAGGACTCTCCAGCGCCCAGCACTGAGAGATGAAGAGGGCCCTATCACTGCTGCCACGGACAAGCTGAAGATTCCCTGGACATGGCCTGGCGTCAGAACAGGTTCTCGCCAGCCAACAAAGTCAGACCAGCCTGGCGGTCTCACCAGAGGGGACTCCCACAGGAACACCTTGGTTAAGGTGCTAGGACTTCTCCCTCAGTGGTCAGGGAGTAGGCAGGGAGAGGGCTGGATCCTGGCACCCAGAGACCCAGCCCCTATGCACCAGGATCTGTGGGATGAAGGTCCAGATCAACCACGATGTCCTTTATAATTGACAGTGGTCTCCTCTTTCTTGTGCCTCAGTTTCCTTATCTGTGAGACCAACGTAATGAGTTCCATCGCTGACTTGGACAGTGAAGAAGAGGCTCATGGCAGTTGGGAAGGAGTGAGAAGAGCTGCTCACTTCAAGTATACAGGATGCTTCCTCACCGTCTACCAGCCTTTACAGCTGAGGGCGGTAGTGGGTGAGCCCCCTGCAGCACGAGCCCTGACAGTCTCCAAGTCGCACAGCTACTCTGCCTCTTGGTCCCTTTGTCTCCTCTCCTTCCCACCATCTCCAGACTCTCGCCCCCAAAGTGCCCTTTCAGCGCTGACAATGTACCTCGTTAGCGTAGTGCTCCCCAACCTCTAAGCCTCAAGGCACCCGTGGCAGGTGGTACCTCCTTAGCTCAGTGCTCCCCAGCCTCTAAGCCTCGAGGCACCAATGCAGGTGGTAAGATTCACGTGTACACAGGGTAAGCAGACCAGGCTCCTTGGGGCCTGAGGTGATCAGCCAGGGATCTTGGATAGCCCCAGGCCACTGTCACTCATTCTTGCACCTCCAACCAGGTTCAGATTTAAATAGCACTCATTGTGCACCTACTATGTGCCAGGTACCCTGCTAGTCAAACTCATTAATAGCGCATTTCATCCCAGCTGCCATCTTCAGGGGGCGTCAGAGCCTTCACTAAGTCCCCTAACTAGTAAGCTGTAAAGAGGAGGTTCTGATCTGAGTATTCTACCTCCATATCCTTCCCTGAGAGATGCAACTTGTGGAACGGCCATAAACACCCATCAGGAGGAAAGCCTGGGGAAGGTTCTTGATTCGGAATTGGTGGGGAGCAGCCTTCCTTCCTGTGGGCTGGGCCTGAGTGAGCCAGGAGCCTGACTAGCACACAGTCTGGGCTCAGGGCCCTTGCTAAGCTGTGGAGGCACCATGACTTCTGCTGGGGCAGTTTCCTCCTCTGGGTCCTTGGTACTATCTCAGAAGCACCAGAAAACTGAGCAGGATGCTCTTCCCCATCCCAGCTCGGTGGGTGCCTGGCTATGTACCCCCACCCACCCACCCATCCTCCCTCTTCCTTTCCTGGAGAGAATCCTACCCAATGGCAGGAAAGCACCAGGTTTTGGGTCAGAACTGGTCAGCGAGTACCTGAGCTTTAGCAGCCAAGGCCAGCCCCCTCCACCCCCATTGCACAGATGAGAAAACTGAGGTGAAGAAAGAGCAAGGGACCATGGGCCTGAACTAGCTTTGGGATTCCCAGTTCCAGTCCAGTGCTCTTTCCCACTCATCAAGCAGTGCTGCAGCACCATGGCTGCTTGCAGCAATGGTATTTGAAGTCCAGTTTTACAGATAAAAACCTTACAACCCAGAGAGGATTAGTAATTTTCCCAAAGTTGCTCGGCTACTAAGGGAAGAGCCCAGAACTCTTGCCCTCTCCACCACAGTGCAGGGATGACCCACTTCAAGCCCTGGAGACACAACGCAGACCCTGCATTAACAGATACCAACATAAAGCCCAGTGCCTGGCCCCTGCTCTGTCCTGGATGGGTCCCATGGAGATGGCTGGCAGAAGATGAGATGGGATGGGACCATGGGAAAAGCCCTTCCCTGGCCCTTCCATGGCTCATCCCCTTTTCCAGGCATTCAACTCAGACATGCCCCTGTGGGGCAGGGCCCGCCGAATGCTCTGGGGAGAGAAGTGGTGTGAAGTTAGGTTTCTGCCCACCAGGGGCATCCCTTAGGAACTCCAGCTATGTTGATCAATCTTTCCCTTGCTAAATTCCCTTTGCACCTATCTGGGGTCGCTGTGACCCCAAATCCCAAGGGAATCACCAGAGTCCCCTGGTTTTTCCCTAGGAATCTCACCTGCTTCAGACCATGCCAGGAGGCTCCTGGATCCCACAGCCACACCTCCATGGTTCCCTGACCCGACTTGCCGCCCCAACCCTCGTTCAGAGCTGAGCACCCGCCAAGGAAGGCTCTTCCTGAAGTAGGGATCCAGGGATGGGCCCAGAGCAGCTTACCAGCTGGCAGACACCTCTCCATCCACTCTGATCCATCAGGAATAGGGTCTCTGGGCCTTAGGCTGTGGGGCGGGGATTGCTGCAGCATGGTGTGGCCAGCTCCCGGGGCGGCTTGCACAGTGGGTGTTTATAGCTTTAGTGATGATGCACGAGCCCATTGTTTACCTTTGATTGTCCCACCTGGGGAGAGGACAGTGGTGGCAAGAGGGTGGGCTGGGAGAGGCCAAGGTGAGGCTGGGCAGGTGTGAGCGGAGCTCCAGGCATGGGAGTTACGGCTGAGGAGCAGAGCTACCTTTACCCTGTGCAGGGAGGGGGCAGCCCACTGTTCCTTTCTTCCTTCGGGGATTCCTTTCTTCCTTCGGGGAGGGCCTGGTTCATAACTAGGAAGATTAGCACCCGGAAGGCAGCTTGAGGAAAACGAATGTACAAATTCCATGTTTTCTCCATTCTAACCCAGACATGTTCTCATGCTGTAACCGTTCCCGAAACAGGCTTGGCCTTACCCGCAGGAATGTTTAGAAACTTCCCCCAGAGCACACGGCTAGCAGGTGGTAGAGCCCACCTTTTCGCCCTGGTTTGTCTGCTCCAAAAACCAGTGCTCTTAGCCCAGCCTGCAAGAACTCCTTTCTCCTTAATTAACCCTCTGGTGTCCTGGGAGCACAGGGAGGCAGGAACCTGCAGAGGTGTGGGCCTCGGTGGCAGGTTTTCCAGACAGCCGTGTGGCCTCTGCTGGAATCCCCCGATGGCTCCTTCTACCTCCCTCTCACCTTCTTCTTTGCTTCTTGGGCCACAGCCACCTTAAGCCAAGTTTTCAATTCTTCCTCCCCGTTGACGCTGAGACCCATGCTATCTTGATCAGGGCGTGGCTCATGATTGGGATTGTCTCCTTTGCTGGAAAGGGTAGGATCATGTCCCAGTCATCTTTGTAACCCACTGCCCAGCCCCTGGCACCATGGCTTTGCCTACAGCAGGTCACCGTGGCCCAAGAATTTCACTCTTGGGACTAAGAACAACCCATTGCTGCCCAAAGGAAAGGAAACTTGCCTTGCCTATGTCTGATCCAGAAGCCCCCCTCTGCCCCCCAGAGGTAAGAAATCTCTTAAAATCATCCTCCTGAAAAAACAAAACAAAACAGGAAAACCTGAAAATTTCTCAGCAGTGTAAAATATGGATAGTGAACCAATCAAGGATGGCCAAATGTACTTGAAGTTCAATTAGAGTCCCACCCTAATATGAGCCCCCAGTGAAGTAAAAGTGATTGCACATGATCTTGCTACTGCAAGTTAATAAATAAACAGGCTTTGCTAATTTTGCCTCCAGTTTGCTTCCATTTTTTAAAAGTTTATTTTGAAATAATTTCCAACTTACGGGACAGTTGCAAAAATAATACAAACCCCAGACAGAGAGCTCCATCGTAATCCCCCGCATTTGAACGTTTTGCTCCCTTTGCCATATGTCATACTGCCAGCAATCCTTTACCCAGGCAGCCACTTGACTGCTTTCTCACAGCATTCTGCAGGAGAGCTCTGTGAACCTCCTTCACATGGGGCAAGTCCTGCGATGGCATCAGCCTGCCACCAGACAGACCGGGTCACATATGCTCCCAATATGAGGACAAGGTTACTCTGCACCCTCCAGAACTGGGACCAGGGACCTGCACTGGAATGAAATCCTACCATTTTTAAGTAGCCTTTTTCTTGATATGGTGCTTGCCCTGTTCCTGCAATCCTTTAACTGTTTTCTGGAGCTTTGAGGACGCTGTTTCTGCCAGTTCTTGCTGGTTGCTCGAAGCTTCTGTGGGGGGAAGCTTCTGTGGGCGTCTTGCTCCGCCATCTTGATAAGGCAGGGCCTCTTGGCCTCATTTTTTACTGTAATCTTGGTGCCCAGCTCAGATCCTGCCCGACCTGCCTGACCTGCACCAGCTCTTGACCAGGTATGGTGCCCACCAAAGCCCCTCCGGCCTCCCTGTCCATGGACCCTAAGTCGGCACTGGGCCCAAACGCTGGTCTCTGTGTTGAGATCTCTGGCTCTTTAGTCACTTGTCAAATGCATTTTGCCAATGTCCCCCATTTGGGCCGCATCTTTGGTGACTTTCTTCTGCCTGTCCCTTCATTTTGCCCTGTGTCTTTGGGTGGCCTTTTGCCTTAAGAGGAGGCTTCTAGAACAGAATGCAGATGTGGTTTCTATGTGTCTGCAATTCTCTCCGACCCCACATCCTCCGAGGCCACGCTTTGCTCTGGTCATCAATAAAAGCAGATGTGATTCTCCTCGCATCCTGGCTGTTTGTCCCGAGGCTCGGCCTTGATTTAGAGGTACTTATGTGTGCTACATTCTGCCTTCCGAGGACTCAGATTGTGGGGCCTGGGTTCAGAGGTGGCTGACGGTTTAGGTCAAGAGCCCGAGATGTGAACTTGTACAGCTCGTTTTGATAGAATTATCCAAGGGTCTTCTCAGTCTAACCTACCTCCCCCTCTGGGAAAAGCTCTTGCTTCTTCTGGGATACCTTTATTATCACTACAGCTTCTCTAGCTCTAAATGGCAGAATTTCTCCAAGGATGATTTGGGCCTTCAGTGGACACTTTGGGGGAACATTTAACTTAACTAGACCTGCTCGTTTAAGAGGTATCTTAGAGCGCAGAAGGAATAAAATTCCTCAGGCCCAATGAGCAGCAATTTTTTTGATTGGTACACTGAAGCTTCTAAATGGTATTCTGATCCTAAAATTGCTTCTTTAAATAATTCTTTGGTCAAAGTTTGGTGGCTTAAGGCATAAAACTACCTGGGCTAAAATGGCCTCCCTTATTAAACCTGTGCTCTCTAGCTCCCTTCTCCTTCATTAGACCCTGCTCTTCCGCTTCCTCAGTACAAATCTAATTCCCATCCTCTCCACCTCCTCCTTTCACTGTCTGGATCCCTTGCCTTTTCTTAATGAGCCTCCAGATACTCCAAAACATCAGTTTCCTTTAAAAAGAATCAAGAATCCTGCTCAAGAATCAGACACGCCTTCTACCGTAGAGTTTAAATCCTGGTCTCAGGCAGAACTAACAGCTGTTGTCAAAGATTTCCCCATGCTCTGACAAGATGGACGCCTCTTTCCTGAAGAATTCAGAATCCCTTAGGGGCCTGTCATCCAAACTTGCCAGAGCTCTGCCAACTGATTCACATGTTGGTAGGAACATCAGCTGCTAAGTTATCAATGGGAAAGAGAAGAATGGACTACTCCAGAGTTAAATCTAAGGGATGCCAATGTCCATGCTAAGCCAGGGCTTGAAGACAGCAAGAAAATAGGTTGGAATTTTCCAAAAGCAATCTCTGAGACCTTCCCTGTAGAAACGGATTCCACCTTGATTCGGTCTTATTAGGAGAGAAAAGAGGAATCAATAGGAGATTTTAGGGACAGACAAGAAATTACCTTCCGATAGGATTCAGGAGTTAGTCTCAAAGTTGATGTGACAGCTCTCATCTCATTTGTTAGTGGGCTTAAAGCTGAAATCAGATCTGATTTGTAGGCAAAATGTAGAATGGGACATGGCCCTGATGTCAGAATTAGAACATCGAGCGGAACACTGAATGAACTTTGGAACACAAACCATATAAAACTCAAAATAAATGTATGGCCTTACATATAAAACAATTCTAACTGACCTCCCCTATTGATGAAGATGCCTGTAAATATTGTCAACAGAAGGGACACTGGGAAAAACATCAGGCTCGTGCTAGGCTGTCTGATTGTTGTAGGGAGCCCCCCACCCCCCGTAGAGAAGGTGGTTGCCTAGAGGCAGAGCTCCTCCCAGGCTGACAGCTGCCTGCCCGGGACCCCTGCAGCCAGCTCAGGCAGCCTGATTGGAACTGTTGTCCTCTCTTGGGAGCCCCTGGGCCGAGTGTTGCCTAAATTCTGACTCAGGCAGCAGCACCCCCCACCACCACACACACACCCGGAGGCTGGGACTCACTCTGCCAGCCGCCTGCAGCTGTCTTCTTGGGCTTGATAGCCCCATGGCTGGGACCAGCCCTCTGTGCCCCCCACCCCCATCCCCAGCTGCCCTGCGCCTGCATTCTCACACACACTTTTGTTTGTAGACCAAACGCCATGGTCTACAAGGAAATTAGAATTGAAAAAGAGCTCAGAGGATCTAATCTTGCTACTCAAAAGATGATCTAGGACCAGCAGCAGCTGGAGCTTGTTAGAAATGTGGGATCTCAGGAAGAGGATGTGAAGAGACACGTCTGCAGCTCCCCCCACCTGAACTGGGATGGGGGGTTTAAGGGAGTGGAGCGTAGAGTTTTGATATTACACTGAGCTAGATATTTGATTACATGAGAATAGCTAGAAAAGCTATGGCAGTTGCCTGCAGCTGCCCTGCAGGGAAGAAGGGTCCAAAGAAAGATTTGCAGGAGGCCGGTGAGATGGAATAAAGGCCCTTTCTGCTTGTGCCCCACATCCGGCTCGTTCAGAAGTTTTCAAGTTTTCACCTGCTTGCTTGGATTAGTAGACCCTGCTTCAACAAGCATGGATTGAAGCTCCACCAGGCATGAAGCACGGGGCTCCTCCTTGTCTCTTCATGCTACAGACTTACTTGTTGAAAGTTTCTTGCCCCATTTGGAGATTGGAGAACTCCAGTGTCACCAGAACCCCACACCTCCCAGGTACCAGACCCCATGTGTCCGTGTAGACACTGCCTGGAGCCCAGCAAGAAGACTGGTGCCATGCTGCTTTCCCTTCCCAGGTCCTCCCCTAGCCAGGCTGTGCCACAACCCGAAGTAGGAGGCGCCTTCTCCTCTCCCCTGGTCACACTTGGCTGCTTCTGCAGGTCAGATTCCTACTGCTAAGAGGCTCTAGGACTCCAGGTCATTGCCCTAGTAAGCAGACAGTTTGAATAGGAACAGAAAGGCCACCCACCTTGTGAGAAAGACACAAAGAGGACTGTCCTTCCCCTTAGGAAATTCCCCTCCTCCTTTCTCCTTTGCCAGGAAATAAAACAATTCTCTGCCCAGAGCAAGGCCAAGTCCCCTTTTCTGCCCTTCTTCTCTTCCCCTGGACCATCCCTTACCTGGAGCCTCATGCTCCTCTGGCCTCACTCCCCTTCCCTCAAAGAGCTTATCATCTCTTTGGGGAGATAAGATGAACATACTCAAAAAATCAAGACTGGAGACTATAGGTGAGAGGGAAAGAAGAAAGAGCATATAAATGTACACGATGTCACCCAGTGCAGAGCTTGGGATGGGGTCAGAGGGAAAGAGCCTTGGAGTGGGTGGGCCTTGAGCCACGCCTCGAAGAAGCGACGCCTTCCGAGTGGAGGAGGGACCCCAAGGCAAGGAGGTCAGCCCTCAGCATGGCCTGGCAGGACTGACTGGATGGGGTAGAGATGGGGCGTCAGGACGAGGTGGCTCCAGCCCAGGCCTGGCCAGTGCCCCCAAACCAACAATACCTTGAACAAGCAGAAACAGATCTCACCCTCCAAGAACATGCTCCCCTCAAGAGGGCAACCTCCACCCTGACCCGGGTACACGGACACGCAGGCACAGCTCACGAGAGCCATGCGTGTGGAAAAGACTTGAACGTCGATGCTGTGGATATCAGCAGACCCTGTCCCTTCTTCGTCATCCCTCCCACACCCCTCACCACATCAGCAAAAGTTCATTCCTCACCTTGACCCCTTGCAAGCTCCTTTCTTCCTCCTCCCCTCAGCCTTACGCCCAGCTTCTTGGCTTCCTCCCAGCCTGGTGGGTTCCTCCCTGAGGTCTAACACCTTCAGCTTAGGACAAGTGTCTCTGGACAGGTCTTCTTCAAGAACTCTCCCCCACCCACGAGATGGAGACAGCTCCTCCCCCTTTCCTCTTTTCCTCCTCCAGCTCATACCTCCAGTACACCCCCATTTCCCCCACAGTCCTGGTTTGCTTCTTCCCTTCTCTGTCATCACTTCCTCACTTCTTAATTGGGCTTCTCCTCAAGGCTGCCAGAGGGGGCCACTTCCCACCATCAGCAATTCCCGTGGCCTTCCAGAAGGCTCTCAAGGTCTCCCACGATGAACCCAAACCTTCCTTTCTAGCTTGATCTTAAGAGACTCCCTTTGAGCTACCACTCAGTTGCTGGCCTCCCCGTCTTTGTTCAGACCTTTTCAGCCCGGCGTGCCTTTGTCCTGCTTTCATCTGATAAATCCCACCCCACCCTCTAGTTTAATCTCACATTCCACTGTCTCAGGCAGCAGCAGAGCAACACGCATCTGTGCACACTCTTTGGACTTGGGGACATCTGACCTTAATCCCTGCTCTGTCACCTTCCAGCTGTGTGGGCCCAGGCAAGTTATCTCATGTTTTCTAAGCCTGTTTTCCAATCCATAAAATTAGGTTGGTGGGGAGTGGGTGTAGCTCAGTGGTTGAGTGTCTGCTTCCCATGTAAGAGGTCCTGGGGTCAGTCCCCAGTCCTAAAAAAAAAAGAAGAAAGAAAAAATTAGGTTGGTGATCCCTACTTTGGAAAGGCATGGATGAAATGAAATCAGGTATGTGAAGAGTTCAGCTGGCCCTTGGATCCCAGTGGGTCCTCGGGGCATGTTTACTAGTGGGAGATTGTTTCCAGTCCCCTCTCACTAGCCGTGCCTCTCTGGCAGCACCCAGACTGACCTTCTGTTACCAGGGAGAAGCTCCTCTAAAGCAGGGATTTCTCTTTGTACCTCTTTTGGTCTTACACGAATGGTATTTGTTGAATGGAAATGAGGAGTGCCCTGAAATGAGTTGTCTTGGAAAGAAAAGCACTTCTCAGCAGCTGGAGGTGCCTCAAAACCCTGAGAGTGGTTCAAAGTCTCACCCCAGGGTATTGGATTTCACCTCTTCCTGTTCCTCTGGTACCTCCTGCACGGCAAGGACAGTGAAGGGCAGCTTAGGGGCATTGGGACCCTCCTTGGGCAGGGCTGGGCCTGGCTGAGCAGAGATGGTCCCTAACAACGGCCCAAGAAGGAGCTGTGCCCTTTGTAACTGATGGACCCCACCTCATCTGCCTGGGCATTCAACATGGTCCTCTCTTTCTGCACTTTGTGAACTGAATGGCCTGTTCACTCAAAGGCCTGTGAGGTGGATTCACATGCACTGACAGCAGGAGGAGGACCGAGATAACATTACTGACATGTTTTTAAAGCAAGATTGAGATTGCTATATAGAATGATTTCCTTAGTGCAAAACAAAAACAAAACCAGACGCCTCCCAGTGAAGACAGGAAGAGAGGATGAGAAGAGAGGGCAGGAAATGGACATAGAGAGTTGCCCAGCAAATGGACACAGAAACAGCAAAAACTAGGGGGTGGGGGTGGGGGATGGATAAAAGTAAGTAAAGAAATAAATCCTTTCAGAAAAAGTATAGGGGAGGAAGATACAGACTATAGTTAGTAGCAATACTTTGACGATGCTCTTTCATAATTTCTTAACAAATGTTTCACAACAATGCAGGGTGTTTGTGTGTGGGGGGGTGATGCGTGGGAGCCCTGTGTGATGTTATGCATGCTTGTGTTGTAAGTTCACAGTGTTTACTGAACACTTATTATTTATGTATGTTCATGTATGGATGATATACTTCAATAAACTGTTTTTTAAAAAAACAAATTATATCTGTATTTTTATATGTGCAGAGTAAAAACTTTTGAAAGGATGCCTTCCCACTTCTAATTATGGTTATCCCAGGACTGGAGGAAATTTTTAAGAGAGAAGGAAAAAAAAAAAAACTTTTTGCTTTAGAGATTTCTGTATTATTTAAAATTTTTCAAAGAGTTGTAATGTTTTAGAAAACTAGTAAAAAAAAAAAAAAATGAGTGAACGAGTAAACACATAAATAAGCAAATAGCTTGAGCCCACATTCTACCTTCTCAGGATTTTGTGCTTTCATAAATCCAATCTCCCCCCGCCAGGGGATTGGAGATTAGTGTAAGGCATCAGCAATGCCCAGCCTCGTGCCCTTGGAAGAAAAAACTGGCTGGTTGATGCCGTGGGGGTCGCTGATGAAATGATACAGCCAGGGCTGTCCCTGTGCCCTGCTGTGGCTGCTGTGACTAAAGCAACACCTGCTGTCAGTCTGGCCAGATCCCCCCTGGGATGGGGGAGTAGGAAGAGAAGGCCTCTCCTTCTAGCACACCCAGAGTCACCCTGACCATCTGGGCCCTGGGCTGGGCCAGGGGACTGGGTCTGCCTCTCCCACTCTCAGGGTGTTTCCTTCCCAAGGCTCCTGATGTCCTCTCCTGCCAGGTGGCCCCAGATGGGACCACCTCCAGCCATTACAGACTTTAGCACTGATGTTCCTCAAAGAGCAGGGGGCAGGCTCTGGAGGCTGCTCGCCTTCACCCCAGCTGCCGTCGAGCTCTGCCTACACAGGCATGTGTGAGGAGGACAGGACCAAACTGTCCTGCCCCAACTGCCTTCCTGCAGGATGGTAGGTGTCTACTTACAATATCCATACAACTCAAAGCACCTGGAAGCAAGGGGAATCTGCTCAGGCTGGCAAAGCAGAAGCTCTTCTTATTTCAGTCCCCTTTCTCTGGGGTGAGACCAAAATGAGACTGAGCAGGGTGTTATCCACACAGAGAAACAGGGTGACCCCTTGTCCAGGGGGAGTGACCTTTCCTGAAAGCTGAGTGAAGGGCGAGTTAACTAGCTGCCCAGCAGCCTCCCAAAGCTAGAAGTTTCCCTAGAGCCCCAAGACAAATGGAAAGGGCATTTCTGGGGTTCACCTCCCCAGACCCCTCTTCTGCCCTCAACTCAAATCCCACCCCATCCCCAACACCTCACGCTCTGGTTATACCAAATGTGCCATGCTCTCTCAGCTCTGAGAAAGCACATGTGATTCTCTTACTACAGAAGGCCTTCCCCACCCTCCATCTTTTCCCACCTGGCTATCCCTTGCTTGGCTTTAAAATGCAGTCTGTGCCCCTGTAAACCACCCTGCCCTCTCTCTTACCCTCCTGTGTGCCCTGCTCTGCCCAGGCCCCCTGGCACCGGGTGCTTCTTTCTGTAACGGCCCTCATCCTTGCCTATCCACCCACGATGCAGAGCTGAGAGAACTGCTCAAAGGTTCAGTTGCCAAGAGGGGATTGCATGTTGCCACCCAGCACCGTTTTTCCCCCCATGGGGCACGGTGACACTCTCATGCCTCCTGCAGAGCGCAGGCACGTGCAGGAGTGTCCCACACTCCGAGTCCCACTACTCCCACTCCAGGAACATCCCTAGTGTACAAGGAGGAGCTCGGGGGCTGCACATGTGGGGCTAGTGCCATCCCTTTGGTCCTGACCTGCTGAGAGTTTGGCTATATATGCCTCCCCTGTCTGTTTCCCTCTCTTTTCCTCTTCTTTGTCCCTTTGTTGTTACCATAAGACACATGTTTTTGCCAGGACTATAATAGGTGTGCAATAAATATGTGTTGAATGAATGAATGAATGATAATTAAAGAGTAGGTGACACTCTTCTCCCACTCAAGAAGAATGTCTTCTGATTAATAGGGTTAAAAAACAATAAAGAACCGGGTAGAGTTCTTTATTGGAGTGGACACATCTGGTTGATTGGGGTGGGAGTGGGGAGGGGCCTGGGGAGAGGAGCCAGATTCCCAGAAGGGACAGGGTGACAGTAAGTCAACTCACTACCCACACCCCACGCCTCCCAGCTGGGTAATCCCTCACGATGTATAACACAGAGGGAGGGGCAATTCTCTTCCCACTTCTTAAGAGTTGTCCGCCGGGGTGGCTCCCAGGAGTTGGGAGTGTTGGGGGCAGCAGAGGAGGTCAGCAGCCCAGGGCAGCACTGGGCAGCAGTGGTGAGTGAGTGCTCAGTCTCCTTGGAGGTCCCCAGAAGTAGATGGGGGGATTCCACAGGAGCAGGTGGGGGCCAGGAATGCATGAGACTCGGGATTACCAAGGAGGCTGGGACCCACAGACCTACACACAATAACAGCATGGGGACTCCAGGAGATGCTTGTCCAGGAAAGCTGCTCAAAAAAGGAGACACAGAAGGCGCTGTTAGGTAGCAGAGGGAGAGTGTCCAGTCCCAGCTCCATGTTTCCAACACTCCTGGGTGCTCAGCCTCCATTTCTTCCCCAGGTGAGAGAGCCAATACTGACCTTTCTGGTCTTCTCAGGCCTTTCCAGTGGGCTGCTTTGTTTCTTGAGGAAGGGACCCCCACATCACCATCCTCCCATCCCCTTCCCCACAGCCCATGCCGCAGCTCGCACACTTGGCTGTGGCCCCATGACACACCTCTCGTCTGCCAAAGGTGCGTCCAGAAACCACTTCCAAGGTGTGATGCTGCAGTGGCTGCTCCCTCTGCCATTCCACTGAGTAAGGGGCTAACCCAGCTGCCTCTGTGGGGAAGACCACCTTCCTAGAGAGAGCTTTGCTGCCTTCCAGAAGCACCGCTCCAGTGCACCAACCCCTTTAAAATTTTGTTTCCACAAAGAACTTGGCATGACACAGTAAAGGTTGGTTGGGTTGAGTGAAATGGAATATCCTGGTAAGTCCCCAAGCAGCCTCTGTGAGGGAAGGAGACACGACAATGGTCATTGTCTGAGTCTGGGCCTGGGCCTCCTGCTTCCTAGGGGACTCTAGAAAAGATGAGGCCCCAGTCTACTCTGTGCTTGTGTACACAACTCAGCTCCAGCCTATAGCAACTAGGATGCTTTCAGCTGCAGGTACAGAAGTGGGCCACGTGGCCAATCCTAAACCCATTATTGGCAAGGAGGGAATGGGGGAAGGTTTGCCATGACTGGCTTAGACTAGGAGTGACTCATTTCCTAAGACAGGTACCAATGCCCATGGGAATATCGTTGAGCAACGTTGAAACAAAATTGGGCTTCTATTAACAAGTAATAAAGGGAGAATTGTTGTTGGGATGGCGGCCAGAGGTGTCTTCCATCTAGCAAACCAAGAGGTTTCATCCCATCAGTAGAGTACCAGGTAGTTCATTTTACGTGAAAAATGCATTTTTTAAAATCTTGCATGTTTTAAAATTCACGTAAATTGAGACCAGTCCTCAACAAGGCATGGGAGCAATTTTTGTTTACCAGCTAAATTTGTATCCCTATGTGGCCATAGCATAAACAGGGTATAAACTTGCCCTGCCAGATTTAAAATTACGCAATTTGTGAAGACTCTAAAAAATTTGGGGGACTCACATTATTTCACGAGTTAGAGTCAGAACCTAGAATATAAGTTACCAGGGGATGGGTGGGAGTGGGGAATGGGGAGTGAATGCTTAAATTTTACGGAGTCTCTGTTTGGGTTGATCATGAAGTTTTGGCAATGGATAGCGGTTCACCACACTGTGAACATAATTAACAGCACTGAATTATATATTTGAATGTGACTAAAAGGGGAAATTTTAGATGGTATATATGTTCCTAGAATAAAAATTATAAACATAGGACTGTGCAATACAAACAGTGGACCCCGTCGTAAACAATGGGCTATAGCTAATAGCACAATCATAAAAAGGTTTTTCATGAATTTTAAGAAGTGTACCCCACTAATGCAAGGCGTTAATAATAGGGTGGTCCATGGGAACTGTGTGTTTTATGCATGATTTTCTGTAAACTGACAACTTCTCTAATTAAAAAATAATTTTAAAAAGTGAGACTTTATTAATCTTTTTATTTTATATAAATTCTAATTTGCATGAAATACCCTGCTATCCATCCCAAAGCTGAGGCAGTTATGCTGTGACGTGAGTGAGTGGGTGGGCTGGTGTGAGGGGCAGTAGCCCTCAGAGGATTACCTCCAACAGTAGAGGAGCTAGTGAACCAGCAGCGAGACTTTAGGCAATTACTCTTTGCCTCAGTTTACCAAATTTGGCTAGCTACTGGTTGAAAGGTCCCTTCTTGCTCTAAACGTCCATGATTTCAAAATCTTGTAATGCTTCTAAAATTTTATGATAAGCAGCTGCATCTACATTTTACCCTGTCATCGCATATTTTTCATCTGAAAATACACAAAAACATTTTTGTTCACTACTTGGTATATAAGCAAACACTCACTGGGGAGGAGAGTTTGAAGTCACTCATGGCTCCAGAGATCGAGGAAAGACTGGAGATTTCCTCCTTCTCCCACAAGCAGGTAGATAGTTTCAGGCTGGGCGTTCCTGACCCATGGTGGTGGTGGTGATGGTGGTGGGGTGTGTGCATGTGGTGGGGGGTGGATTCCACTCACAGCCTTCCTTGATGCTGTATTCCAGGCTCAACTGCTCTCTCCATCTGCCAAAAAAACCACTTAGTGTGATACTCAGGCAAGCCCCCTGTGGCTCCTCAGCGAACTTGGATCTTTTCCTGAATTTGACCTTGACTACAGCAATGACTTGAGAACTGTCTGTCTGGAAGAACTCAAGTAAAAGGTGGGGGGCCAGTCACCAGGCTTGCACTCCCCTCGCCTCCCTGCTCCCTATGGGGGAGCCAAGGTCATGGTGTATTTATTCACTGGATACCCTTGGCTCACATGATATTTTGAAACAATTTTGAATTAGTTGGCATTCTAAAATGGGGGAATGCCATATTTTAAAGTTCAGATTTCTGGCTTCTCTTGAAAATCGGGATGCTCCAGAAACGTCAGGGCCCACATTCCTGCAGGACAGTAGTTGGCTTGAGTAGAGTAAATCCTTCCTCCCTGAGATGGGGCATCTACTCCCCAAGCTCCGTCTCCCCATTAGAGATGCTGAGGATTGGCTCCCAGATAGCATCTTGCAGGCCCTGGTGGCTCTTTGAATCTGAGACCTTTGGTATCGCCACTGGAGATTGGATTTTTAGCTCTCCAAGATGGGCCATCCACGCTCCTGCAGGCTCGATTCCTTCCAAAATGCCAGCTTATTAACTGACCCAAGGGAGCGTGCTCTGGGAGGAGGGATGGTCCCCTTCCACTCCTCCGTGATCTGCACTTGCATGCCTCGACTAGGAACCCCGGGCAGTGTTACCAGCCTCCAGTCACTAGGGTCACGGGAATGAGAGGTTCTCTGTTCTCCACCCTGGTCCCACATGTGGGGGGTGTGGGGGCAGTTGTGAAGGGTCACAACCTCAGAGAAGCATCAACCTGTTAGCCAGCCTGCCCCAGGACTGTGACCTGGATGTGACAGGCCAGGAAACCCAGGACATGAGGAGGCACTGCTGGAATTTGGATTGCTCAGCATTTGAAGAGAGAAGTCCCAGGCAACAAGCTTGGACCATCTGAAGAACAGTTGTGTGAGGAAGGGTTAGATTTGCACTTATCTCATGCTTAGGAGGTGCCAGGCACTGTTCCAAACACACGCTGAATCACTAATTTTGACAGAAACACAAATGGAAGCCATATTTTGGCTTGATGGCCATTGTCTAAAGATGGAAGAGGCTGCCTCAGTAGGTAGTAAGCTCTCTGTTGCTGGGGGGAATGCAAGCAGAGACTGGAGACCACCATGAAGCACCAAATAGGTGGTTGTAGTAAATGATTCTTAAGGTTCCTTTCACCCCTAACACTCTAGGATTTAAAGGTTTTACCTTCAGGACCCTCCCACGGGAGCTGAGTCAGGAAAGGTGGAGTACTGAGTGCAGTAGATTAGATAAGGAGGGAGCTGAGGGCAAGAGGGGGGAGCGTGCAGAAAAGTGAGTCTATTTGAGGTCAGTCCAGGACAAACTGTCCATTTACGTCAATGTGCTCTAGAGTTCCCATGTGCATTTCTGTGGGAATGGATAGATACACCACGACAATAAATAGTGCATGAGGTCCGAGCTGATTAGCTTCTGTGGATAGAGCAGTGTTTTCCAAACAACTGGTTAGAACACATTGGAGGGTTATGAAATCAACTTGATTGAGTGTAACTAGCATTACAAAAAAAATAATAGAAAATATCAGAGTACAAATTGTTTCATTAAACTTTGGTTTCAATTGTGTGTTTATATATATATATATATATATATATATATATATATATAATCATATGTGTGAGTGTACTGAAACATGATGTTGAATTGGCGAAAAAGTGTTTCAAAGCCACTAAGTTAAGACAGGATAGAGGCACTTCTGCTCCATGGCCAAAGCTAGTCTCGGCTTAATTTTACCTGAGCAGGCTTGGAGCAAGAAAGAGATCAAGTCCAGTTCTGATGAGAGAAGGTGAGAGCCTGATTCAAGAGGACCCTCCACGTGGCAGCCCCATTTTGCCTCAGGAGGACACTGTTGTCTGTCCAAAGGGGCCAACATGTGCTCAGTCAAAGCCCCAGAGGCTCGTCCCCAAGGATAGGACCACAGGCTGACAGATGCCCAACTTCCAGTATAAAATAAACCTCACATGGCTCCTGTCAACCATTCTGTCTAAAGGTATGACATGGGGTTTCCAGAAGAGGCATCAGGCCCTGCCTGGTTTCCTCAGCCCCCCAAAGCAGATGGGTCAGCCCTGCCCAGGCTTGGAGATGCCCTGTTGGAGACAGAAAGTTCATCCGTGGCCTCCACCTGCTCGCCATGCTGCTCCCCAGCCCAGTAGGCCCCACCTACCTACACGCCAAGTCCTGCTGCAGGCAGCACTTCCAGAGGAGCCCAGAAGCCAAGTTCAGCCCCTCCGTCTCTTCCTGCCATATTGGTTCAGGACGCAGGCTGGTTCCAGCCTGAGCTTCTCTCTGTGATCCATCGGTGGCCCTGCCTACACTTTGAGCCTCCTGTGGGGCCAGCCCCTCTGCCACCCCCTGTGGGTCCTGCCACTTGTAGACACACCTCCCCATGATGACAGTCACGGGGTTGCCACCCACCCCAAGATTCAGCTGGAGGCCTCTGGTCTGCCCCATAACCAGGGCTCTTCCCTTCTGTCTCACATCACAGCCCCTGCATCCTCTCATCCAAGATTGCCTGGTTTGGGGCAATGAGTTGGCAGCAGCTTCTGTCCTCCATCCTGGGTTCCTGAATTACTTAACTGGTTGAATAGAGTTATATAGTATTTTCCATATGCAGACCAGAGGAACTGACGACGAAAGGACAAGGTAGCCTTTGGCAGAGCTGTGCTGAGCTGTTCTCAGGGACAGTAACTGGCCTCCAGGAGGGCCTCTGGGAGATGACTGGGGCCCTCAGTACTTGTATGGCCGAAGTGCTCTGGGAAGCTCCCCTAAAGGCTGGGATGGGCTCTTTAGGTGTAATTCTAAAAAGAGCTGGAGCTGGTGCAGAGTCATGTTTTTATGCCTTTCACCTCTCCCATTGGAACCTGTTTGGTCAAAAGCCCATTTTTATGTGCTTGGATGAGTGGTAAGAGCCCTGAGTGGTCGTTAAAAATCTGGATTCTGTACGGGCTCATGCAGCTTGACCCCCAGGGTGGGTTTGTCTTGAAGTCACATGCTAATAATGAATCAGTAATTGCTACAGAAAGTTTTAAATTTTTCTGCAAATGTTTTTGAATAGGTAGGATGTGAACATATTACAAAATTCAAAGGAACAAGAGAATGCATTCCCTTCTCACTGCAGGGTAAAATGCAAGTCTCTCTCCCTCTCCTTTCCTACTCAACTAATCTACACTCTGCCTCCAACACATGCACCATTGGAAACCACTGTCACCAGTTTCTTATGTATCCTTCTAGAGATACACAGAACATTCTCTCACTATATAATATATCTTAGATAAGTTAGTAAAGCTTTACCAGTGAAGTTAAATGAAAGGTCCACAGCAATAAGACAGTTTTGTGTTACCTGGAGTGGTTCTTTTCTCACACTAAACCCAGATTGATGCCAAACCTATGCGATAGGTTATCATCTCCATTTTACACAGAAATTGAGGCAGAGAGTAGGTAAGTAACTTGTCTGAAGTCACACAGCTAGTAAGAGTAGAGCCAGAATTTGAACCAGAGCAAGACGATTTCTTTCCTATATGCTGCTAGAAGCTTTCATAAACCTTTCCCCTTTGAATCTTGCTGGATAGAATATTAATTATTATATTTACAGATGAGGAAATTGAGGCTCAAATAAGTTTCTTATCCAAGGTTACATAACTAAAAAATGGAAAAGCCAAGATTCAGCCCATCTTCTTGAACCCCAGTCTACTTCTCATACTGTGCTCCCAAACACTGCCCTGAGTAGTTTCTTCAAAAGAACTAGACTCACACAAAGTTTTCAGGAAAAATTAGCTGTAAAAATGCCTACAGCTCACTTTAGTTCAACTACAGATACAGATTTGTTGTGAGAGAAAGATGAGGCCTTTCTGTGCTGTCTTGTCTTGCACACATCTCAGTGATTGTCAGTGTCTCCAATGAGACCTTGAAATAGAGCCCCAAAGTGGAAAATGTAACTTCCCTCAGGAACCTACACACCAGAAGGAGTGAAGTCCATGTCAACTGTTTTTCTTGACGTTAGCAGCATATTTCATTAGCTATAAATATTCCACAGGTCGACCAGTCAGTCTTACCAAGAGGAATTCAAGAGATGGCCTTCCACTTCAAAGGACAAACTCTGGGCGGTGACTGGTTTCTTTTCAATGGTAATATATTGGGCATTCTGTGCAACAGGTTTTGATCTAAAATAGTAATTACCAGACTCTACTCCAACTAGCCTTCATCTATTTCCAACACCAAAAGGCCATGATTTGTCTTTTTTGAGGGTATTTAAAATATGTAATTCAGATTTTAAAGGATATTCAGAAACTAACCAACCAACAAAAACAAAATCCACAGATATTTTGATGTGTAGCAATATTCTTTAGGATGAGTGGTGAGAAGTACCCCCAGAAGTACTTTAGAGAATGGCAATAATCATCTAAACTCAGAAATTCTGGTCTGTCTTATAAGCAATAAAGTTCTGATCTATGAAAATTCCTTTTTGAAAGATTTATACCAACTATATTTATCACTTAAGATGATTTTGGTTCTAGGCAACAGAAAACCTAACACAAACTGGTTGAAGAAATAAAGGAAACTGCTTCCCTCACATGGTAAAGCAAAAGTTCAGAGGTAGGATTGGCCCCAGACAAGTTTTGATCCATGGACTGTGCTACCATGAGGGCTGAAGCTCTGCCTCTGCAATTGTCTTGACTCTTTCTGCTGCCTCTTTTGACATCCTCCAAGGCTGAATCCTTTCATCATAGTCCTCTTCCCTATCTATCTCATACCCACCAGGGTCTCTGCCCTTCCCTCCAGTTGCTATAAATGAGCTGCCCACAATACTACCTAAGGCCAGCTTCACCACTTGTGCACAGAATCCTGTCACCTTCTCTCTTTGTTTTGTTTTGTTTTTTACCGGGAGGTCCCGGGGATCGAACCCGGGTCACTCCATATGGGAGATGGACGCCCAGCCAGTTGAGCCACATCCGACCCCCCACCTTCTCTCTTGACACATCAATTATTCCCTTTCAGTACTCCCAACTTTAGCATGCCAACATGATGTCATTTTTCCCAATTCAAATATCAGAACAAAACTTCACTTGACCTTATATCTCCCTCGAGCCTCTACTCAAATTCTCTGCTCTCTTTGCTGGTAAAATCCCTTGAAAGATTTCTCAACCCTCTTGGACTTTAATTCTTCATTTCATGTCCATGAGTTCTGACTTAAGCAAAACAGTTCTTGGATTCCCCAATGACCTTCATGTTGTTAAATCCAAATGTCAGTTTTTAATCTTCATTTGACTTTATCTATCAGCAGACTTTGATAAAGCTGATTACTCTTGGGTTCCAAGACAACACACTATCTTGGTTTTTCTCCTCCCTCATTAGCCACTCCTGCTCCAGCATAGGTACATACATCCAACAGTCTAATGAACACCTCTGCTTGGATGTCTAATGGACATCTTGAACTTAATATTCCCAAAATAAAGCTCCTGATAGTTCTACTTCCAGGATAGCTCAGTGAGTTACTACTAGACAACCCTCCACAGGAAACAACTATCAACTCAGAACAAAATTTTAAAAACAACTACCTGAAGGCACTGGGGAATGAACAAAAACCAGGCAGTCTCTGGAGAGGAGTCAACACTTAGAAAAAAGGGAATGCATGGGGTGAGTTTCCACTTTTTATGACTTTTAGCCTGAGAGTAGTCCACAGTAGGGGTCCTGCTGGGCAGATAAAACTATGATAGAAAACCTGCCGTCCTTCTGGACTGAAGAATCAGAGGACAGAGTTTTGAGGTAACCATAGTCATTGGGAAGTGAGGAGGGGAGAATCCAAGAAAAGAAAGACCCATAGAGAAAGAGCCACCAATTGCCCCAATCTCTGGATTCAATTCCTGAACCACGCATGCATGAGGCAGACTCAAGCAGTCCAGATAATAAGGAAATAACAATACTGAAATTTGAGCAGTGGCCCAAGAGACAGTTTACAGTTGATCCAACCAAGTTAATTGCCTGCTAAAAGAGTGGGGAAAAGAGCATTTTTTGGAGCTGCATAACAGAATCCAGAGTCTCCAGAATTTATCAATCACAAGATTTAAAAAATAATTCAAAATTATTTGACAGATGAAGTAGATAGAAACTGTGACCTATTCTCAAGAGAAAAGATAATCAGCAAAGACTGACCCATATATGACCCAGATATTAGAATTAATGGATCATAATTTAAAAGTAGTTGTTATAACTATGCTTCATGAAGTAAGGATAATATATTGGTAACAAATGAAAAGATAGGAAACCTCAGCTGAGAAATAAATCTATTCTGAAAAATTTATTGGAAATATTAGAAATGAAAAATACAATATTAGAAATGAAAAATACAATTAAAAATTACTAGATAGGCTTATAACCAAATGGAGATAACAGTGGAGTCGATGATCTTAAAGTTAGTTAAGTAAAAAGTATCTCAAGAGCAGAGAGAAAAAAATTGGGAAAAAATCAACAGAGACTCAGAGGTCTGAAAAACAAGGTCAAAATGTCTAACACATGTGTAATTGGAATCCCAGAAAGAAAGCAGAGGGACTTCAGGACAGGAAATAAATAATTAAATAAATAAATAAATAAATAAAGCATTAAAATATATATATTTATATATAATGGCCCCAAATTTCCCAACTCTGGTGAAAGCCATACATTTCTAGATCCAATAAGCACAGTAGATAACCGCCCTTAGGCACATCATAGTTAAACCACTAAAAATTAAAAATGAAGAGAAAATCTTGTAAGCAGCCAGAGAAAAAGGACACACAACATACAAGGGGGGAAAAGCAATTCAAATTACCACTGATGTCTCATCAGAAACAATGGGGGCCAGTAGATAATGGACTAATATCTTTAAAGTACTGAAAGTAAAATCTGTCAACCCAGAATCCTATGTCCAGCAAAATATACTTCAGAAAAAATGAATGTAAAATTGGGAAACAGTTTATTTCTCACAAAGTTAAATATAGAATCACCATATGACCCAGCAATTCTTCTTCTACATAAAGAATTGAAAACAGGGACTCAGATACTTGTACACCAATAGAAATGGGAAATTTCATGTTATATGCATGTTACCACAATTTAAAAATTTAAGGAAAAAAATGAAGGTAAAATAAGGATATTTTCAGATAAAAGAAAACTAAAAGAATTTGCCACTAGCAAATCTTTACTGTAAGAAATTCTAAAGAAAATTCTCAGGCTGAATAAAAATAATACCAGAGGGAAATTTCTATCATCAGAAATAAATGAAAAGCATGACAAAAGATAAATAAATCCCCGATTTCCACTCTGCCCCACCCAAACCTACTGTTCCCATAGACTTGCCTATCCTAGTGTTGAAAACTCCATCTTAGTTCCTTAGGCAAATATCTTGGCATTACAAAAGAGGGAAGCAACCCAAGTGTCCGTCAGTTGAGGAATTGATAAACAAAATGTGGTATAAACACAATGGAATATTATTGAGCCATAAAAGGGAATGAAGTTCTGATACATGTGACAAAATGGATGAACTCTAAAGACATAATGTTGAGTAAAATAAGTCAGATACAAAAGGACAAATTTTGTATGATCTCAGTGATATGAAATAATTAGAATAAGCAAATTCATAGAGTCAGAATCTAGAATATAGGTTTCCAGGCAACGAGATGGGGGTAAGTTATAGGGCATTAATGCTTAAATTGTACAGAGTTTCTATTTGCAATGATGGAAATGTTTTGGCATTGAAAGGTGGTGATGGTAGCACAGTATTGTGAACACAATTAACAGCACTGAATTATATATTTGAATGTGGTTAAAAGGGGAAATTTTAGGTTGTACATATGTTGCTAGAATGAAAATTTATTAGAAAATTTTTAAAAAATGAAACAAACAAACAAAAAAAACCCTTGGTATTAGCTTTTTCTCACACCCTGGCAAGTACTCCTGGCTCTACCTTCAAATCAAAATATATCCAGAATCTTACCATTTCTTTCTACCTCCGTTTGCCTTCCAGGTCCATGTCACCATGATCACTTGCCTAGATTACTGCAGTAGCCTGCAAATCAGTCTCCCTATTTCCACTCTGGCTACCCTACAGTTGATTCTCCACATAGCAGCCAAAGAGATCCTTTTAAAACTTCTGCCAGTCCTTTCACTCTTCTCAACACTCTTTACTGGCTTCTCATCTTACCAAGGGGGAAAAAGTCCTTACAAAGGCCTTGCACCTCCTCCGGGATCAGGTCCTTTACACTGCTCCCTCCCTCACTTGCTCCCATTTGGCCGCCCTGGCTTCCTATCTGTAACTCAAACACACCAGGCATGCTCCTGCCTCAGGGACTTGGCATTTGCCCTAGATACTTTTCTCTGATCTCTACGTGGCTCACTCCCTCAGTTCTCTGTTCAAATGGCCCCTTTAGCAGAGAGATCATTCCTGACCACCGTATATAAAAGAGAAACACAACACACACACACACACATTCCCTTCCTTCTTCTCCTTGTTTTAGTTTTCTTTCATAACACTAAGTGTGTTTGTATTCAATGAAATGTTTGTTCAATGAATGCGTGACACAAATACCTATAATACCAGGTTGAAAGTTCTCATCAAGGAAGGACCGTGAGAGTTCCAGGGAAGGAAACCATTATTTATTGAGCATCCTCCAGGTTCTAGCCTTGTTGGTTATGTTATATCACTTAATCTGCCTTACTGTCCTGTTAAATAGTTTATTGCCATTAATTTATTGGCAGATGTTGAGGCCCAGGAAGATTATGTGTTTTGTTAAGGTCACAAGAATAGTCAAGGGGCAGCAGAACTCAAGCCTAGGTCTTAATCATTTCCCTCTATTTATTCATTACATAACAGCTCCCAAAATCCCATCAGGCTCAGGTGAGGGGAGAGGAAGTATCTTGGAAAGCTTCCTGGAAGAGGTGGCACCTTAGTTCCCAAGGGATAAGATAGAGGCCAGAGGTTAACACTGCCTCAAGATCAGAAGGCACTGGGATGGCAAATAGCACTGCTGAAAGGAGAGGGTCGCAGCAAGGCATATGTCAGGGTGGGATGATATCAAGAGAAACCTTTGCCACTTCACAATTCTGCCTGGACTTTCCAACAATTAGAGCTGTCTCCAAAGGGAACCAGTGATCTAGGGAGGCAATAACAATGAAAATGAAAATAATCCCTTATCTGTGGAGAGTGCTTTGGCCTCTACGGAGTACTTTTCACACCTATGACCTCACTGATCCTTGCAACAGCTTAGTAAGCTGGGCTGGGGCTCGTGTTACCATCCCCACTTTATAGATGGGGAAGTGGAGGCTCCGTGCTCTGCACCAACACAGGTCTTTCCCCTAGAGGGTCGATGCTTTTGCCAGGCAGTGAGACCTCAGTCCCTGTGCGCAGTGGGGGCTGCGGGACTCCACGTGGACTGCTGTACAGGGGGGTCGTGTGTACTATGAAGATAAAACATGACAGGCCCTGTGGGCCCTCCAGCCCTGTGGTCCCATCTTAATGACAGAAGGCAGCAGCCTCTTTCACCGGAAATGTTTTTCCCTTTGGGCTGCCAGCCCCAAACACAAAACACACCGGCATCCCTTCTCCTCACCCAGGCAGGCTCGCCCCATGCAAACGGGGCATTTGCACAGGGAACCGCCCGCTCGGGATGGGATCCCATCCAGAAGCCCAGGCTCCCGCAGGTTTCTAGTCTTCTGGGAGGCAGTGCTGGGTGAGGGCAAGGCGCCTGGAACGCCTCTTGCCTTGAAGAACAGAACTGGCAAAATGTTCCACAGCTTCTCCTTTCCCCAAACCAAGAGATGCTGGCTCAGCTGCCCAGGGGGTCTGGGGTGGAGAGATTGGAGGGCCTTGGGGGCAGCCGCCTTGTCTTTCTTGTTCCCTCCTTCAAGAACCCCCTGGCTCTCGCAGTCCCCACCCCCAGAAGAGGCTCGAGCAGGGTGGTGGGGCCACCTGTCGGGCACTGGGGGTGCTGCAGCTTTGGGGCCCAGAAACGAGGTGAGCAGGAGCTCCTTTCCATTGGGAAAGGAGAGGGGTTGGAGCCTGGAATTGCTGCAGGAAAAGCTAGATCAAAACCCAAAGCAAGAGCAAAAGCCAAACCAAAGCAGCCCCAGGTACCCCGAGCTCTGTAGAGCCAAAGAGGACCCCTTTGCCGCCCAAGCTCCAGGGACTCAGCTCTTGGCTTGGAAATTCTTGGCTGCCCCAGGGAGGGCTCAAAGCCCCATTTTCTCTTCTGGTGAGTTCTTTTCCCACTGGGTGCCGGGAATGGAGTGGCCTCCCTTTGCCTTTTAAGTGAAGCGTCCGGAGAGGCTCTCTCCAGTTCCGCCAGGCTCCTGCGTGGGTCACCAATCGGCAAACTTCCACAGAAATGTCCTTGCTTGGCTCCGCGGCCTTCTTGCCTCCTCCAGGCCTCAGGTGCCTCTGTAACAACCACATACCCTGCTCCTTTCCTGAGAAGGTGGAAGCGCCATCTCCTGTGGTCTCGCCGTCTCGAGGAGCCTGGTCCTGCAATTATCCCCATTCCTGCCCACATCACCCATTTCTCCACCACTGCTGGGTCCCTCCCATCTGCATGCAAGCATGCTTTTACCGTGCACGCTTAAAAAAAGGAGTGCCCCCTACCCTCCTGATGCTGTGACTCCTGCCCACAGCAAAACTTAAAGGAGGGGTCCAGGCTCTCCCTCTGCTTCCTCGCCCCCTGCACTCTCCTCACCCATCCTTACGGGGCTTCTGACCTCACCCCTCCACAGAGGTGAGGCCTGCAGGGACCCCCTTTTGTCCTCCTCCACCTCCAGCTCCCAGCAGTATTTGGCACAGTAGACTGCTCCCTTCTCATGGTTTTTAGTGGGTATCACAAAAGCCATAGACACTGATGGCTCCCCAATTTTTATCTCCATTCCTGACCTTTTCTCTTAGCTCCAGACTCTTATACCCTACATCCAATAAATACCCCAAATTGGCATGGGTGAAACAGAAGTCTGATTCCCACCACCACTACCACCCTAACCACCTTCTCACCGCATTTCATCCCTGTTAATGACACCACAATTTTTCCAATTGCCAGGGCCAAGAACCAAGGAGTTGTCCTTGATTCCTCTTTTGACCTCGGCCTCCATTTCCCACCTACCAGCAAATTCTGTGGCTTCTATATTCAAAATAAATATCAAATCTGACCACGTCCCCCTGCTTCCATCCTCGTGCTTGCCATCTCCGTACCCGGCCTGGACTCCCACAGTAGCCTCCTTGCTTGTCTCCCTGCATCCTCCCTTGCTCCCTATGGCCATTCTGCATAAAGGCTGTTGCAGCCAGAAGTGACGTCTTCAAGAGCAGAACCAGATCACATCAGTCTCCACCTGAACACATAGCAGGGGCTTTCCAATACCGCAGAGCTCATTCCACCCCTTACCCTGCCTACTGCCCCTCTCCCCACCTACCACCCCTCGTCCTCTTCATGCACCACACTCAAGCCACATTGGCTTCTTCCTGACCTTCCAGCACCTAAGCCCTGGTCCTTTGGGGTGCTGTTCCCTGTTTGCAATGTTCTTCTCCAAGACTTTCCAATAACTGACCTGGCTCACCATTCAGGCTTCAGCTTAAATGCCACCTCCTCGCAAGGGCTTCCCCGAGCACCAGCTCAGGTAGGCTCCCAGCCACTCTTCATCCCACCCTCCTGTAGGGTTTCCTGCCTCGTGCACATCACTACCTGAAATTAGCTTATTTGTTCCCCTATTTCTTTTATGTCTCCCCCTACTAGAATGTTCACTCCACGAAGGCAAAGACTTTATCCTTAGTGCCTGGAACAGAGAATGACATGGGGTAGGAGCTCAATAAACAATGGTCTGACAAATGCATAGCTTTGTTACTGACCAGCTATGTGACCTGGGACGGAGCAGTTCAATTGTCCTGGACCCCAATTTCCTCATCTGTAAAATGGGCAATTAGATCTAACGATTTGGTTTTCCTCTTGCTACAACATTCTGGATTCCTAAAGTACCAGAATGACCTGGTTTTCTCACTCCAGGGCCTCTGCCTGGCCATGGCAATGGCTGTGGCTACTCAGAAAGAGAATTCCTGGTGCCCTGAGGTGGCCTAGCCTTCCCAGGCAAGGGAGCATTGGGGTATGTGGGAGCTCCTCCCCTGGAATGTAGCCGCCAAGAGGGCAGGGATCTTTGTCCCGTTTATTTAATTGTATAGCTCCAGTGCTTAGCACAGTGCCTGGGACACAGTAGGCCCAATAAATGGTTATGGAGTGAGTCAGTGAGCCGTGCCAGGCGCTTCAGCAGCACCCAGTCCACGGGTGTTTCCTGCATGAGTGTCCTGCTGGGGCTGCTTGTGGTAGGAAAATAGCAGCAATCCTCCCTTCCACCCTTATGACAACCCCCTGAGATTAGGATCATTCAGTGTTATTGTCCCATCTGACAGATGAGATAACCGAGCCTCAGCGAGTTCGACTTGCCCCAGGCCACATAGCTGGTAAATGGCAGAGCCTGACCTCAAACCCAGGTTTTTAAAATTGAGGTGCATGTGTGTGCGCACATGTGCCGCTGAGCATGGGTGGGAAATGGACGCCTCAGTTCACGCCGGGGCCCTGGGGAGAGAAATGGTGTCGCAGAGAGAGGGGCTCCCTCAACCTGAGCTTGGGTGGGTGGGCCCACGGGGGCCCCTCTGCAGGATGGCTGCGGCCTCTGCCTGCTGCCCACAGTGGGGGCAGAATGAGGAGCACGAGGATGGGGGCAGGGTGTCGAGCAGGGGTTCCTAATCAGGGGTCCATGCACCTGGGGGTCCATGGAAAGATTTCAGGAGGTTCGTGAGCTTGAATTGAAAATCCAAAAAGCATGATTCTTGTGGGGACGTGTGGGTGTGGGTGTGATATATTTATTAAATAATACACAGCATAGTGGGGACTTAGTAAGGGGTCCGTGGTTTTCACCTGCCTGGCAAAGGGGTCTGTGGAACAAAAAGGTGAAGAATCCCTGGTGTAGAGCTTGGCACCAAGCAGGACTTTCACAGGCCACGGGATGCACACACGCTTGCATAAACACATGCATGCACACATCCATGCACATGTGTGTGCACACACAAGCAGATGATACACATGCACACACATGCCCACGTGCACATATGCATGCTCACACTCATGCACACTCCACTCCAGCCACCCCAGATGCCTGTCCCTGGGAGGCCCCACGCTGAGCCCTGGGTCTGCGCTGCCGTCACCCCCAGCTCCCCTGGGGTAATCCTTTGTGCCCATCCTGCGGAGTCTTCCCTTCCATCTCGGGTCAGAGAACCCTTCCCTCCTCTGCTCTCCAAAGCCTCCCATGGTCCCCCTACCTACCTCTGACCCCCAGACCTTCTACTAGAGTGATGTGTGTGTGCAACTACTTTCCCTGCACCTGCCAGCTCCAAGGGTGGCACTCGTGTCCCGGTGCAGGCCCTGCCTGGCATCAACCTCGGTCAAGGAGCCCTGGGGAGGCTGCAGTCTTGCCCCCCGCCCCTCGCTCCCCTGCTCCCCCAAGGCTTTCCCCCAGCAGACACAAGGGAAGGGAGAAGGAAACGGAGAAGCAAGGGTGAGGTGGCGGCCAGGACAGGTGGTTGTCTCTGAGGATGCCCAGCAGTGCAGCGGTCATCTCTAAAGCTGGTGCAAGGGGGACGTGTGGGGATTCCGAGGGCCCATCTGCAGAGTCAGCAGGGAAAGGTGTCATCCCCAAATGCCCTTCTCTTGCTGGTGGAGCAGTTTTCCTTCTGGACTCCCCAGCAAGACCCAAAATCGCCGGAGAAGGGATGTCTGAATTAATTGCAGGCTGGTGTCTTGGGTTCGCTCCTTCGGCCAACACATGCTGAGCCACACGGATGCTCTAAGAACATTGGGTCCTCGTTCCTGCCTCACAGCTTCTCCTGGCCTCCCACCTGGGAAGAGGCCCCCTGAGCTAGACCGAACAGATGACTCTCACGACAAAGCACAGCTAGCAGTTGTTGTATTGACTGGATATTCACTGGTCACTGTGATGACTAAGTTCCTGTGTCCACTTGGCTAGGTTTTGGCATCCAGAAAGCACTTGCCAGAGTATCACTCTGAGGGGATTTCATTAATTTAAATCATCCATCAGTTGATCGCATCTATGGCTGATTGCATCTACCATCAACAAAGCAGGCTGCCTTCAGCAACGAGAGAAGTCTCATCCAGTCAGTTGAAGGCCTTAAAGGGAGAACAGATGATTTCAGCAATCAGAAGGAAGAATTTCTATCTCTACTCCTGCCAGCCAGCTTCTCCTGGGGATTCACCAAAACCTTCATCAGAGCAGCCTGCCCGATGGAATCTGGACTTGCCCATCCCCACAGTCGCATGAGCCAATTCCTGTAATAAATCTCATAATATTTACCTGACCTGCCAGTTCTGTTTCCCTGGAGGACCCTGCCTAAAACAATCACCTACTCTCCCAGACCCTCCCTTGCTAAGCACGTCACACGGATTAGCTCACTTACTTGGTTGGGGTGCTCTCAGGGATGGCTCTGGTGCCTGCGGTGGGGAGGAGGCGGTGGGCCGCGGTGGGGTGACCTGGCAAGGTGACCGGCTTGCCAAGGGCGGTCCTTGTTGCCCATTAGCTGGCATCATTAGCAACAGAGCCCCTGCCCTCTCTGAAGTGTCCCAGCTTGACAGGCGAATTATCGGTCTGGAGGACTGTCCGCAGGCCTGGCTCAGTCCCGTGTAGTGCGCCCTGTTCCCGAGCAGGGCGACTGGTCTGTGAGTGGCAGGCGCTAGAGGGCGCCGGGGAGCTGTGCTGGGCTGACAACATCTCTGGAAAGGCCGGCCAGGCTGGCCGCCAGAGGGCAGGACCCAAGAGTGGGGGGTGGGTTGGGGGGGTGGCAGGTAGGCCTGGCCTAGACCCAGCTCCCAGTCCACCTGCTCTCGCGACCCCCATCTGTGGGGCCCATCCACTCCACCCTGGACCAGGGAACCCTCTGCGGGTGGAGGGGGCCTGGCATTCTCCCCTCTCCTCCATTTTAGCCTGGCCAGGCCCCTGCCAGCTGCCCCCAGGGCTCTCCAGTGGGGCTCAGCCCACCCTGGGCTGCAGTTCTCGGATGCTGGACCTGGTCTATGGGCTGGGCCTGGTCCCCACCCAAGCCAAGTTCAGGAAAAACGTCCAGGCCAGGAGACCCCACAGCCCTCCAGGGGTAGGGGTGTGGAGGGCAGGAAGCAGGCAAGTGGAAGACCGACAGAGCACTGGGCCAGGAGCTGGAACCTGCCTTCTCCACCGTCATGGTCTGGTCTCAGTGTGCTTACCTGTGCTCACCTGTGAAATGAGCCTGGGTAGAGACCCTGCCCTGCCTGCCCCAGGGGCCACAGGGCCTGCCACCCACCGAGAGCCCGCCTCTCACTGTCCAGGTCTGGCCAGAGGTCCTGAGGTTGCTACTGCCCCGTCCAAGACTCCACCCAGCAATGGGTTGCGGGGCTGGGGCCTCCTGGAGGCCAAACCTTCTGTTCCCACTGGGCCACACTTCGGTTCCATTCCCGCTGACCCCTTTCCTGCTGATGACCTGGAGCACTCCAGTGCAGGTGAGAACAGGCCTGCCTTGTGGACGGGTCACCCTGGGCCTCTGTCCCAAGTCCTGTCCCAAAGAGAGGGCCACACAAAAAGCAGGGTCATGGAGTACCAAAATACTCAGGCGTGGGTTGCAGCCCTGCTCTTGGCTAGCTGGGTGAGCCTGGACACCTGATTTAGCTTCTCTAAGCCTCAGCTGACTCACCTGTGGGTTGGTGTGAGGCGCAAATGAAGGCAGCTCGGTGCCTGGCATGATGTCAGCAGGGTCCCCAGGGAGCAGTTCTCATGGCAAGGGATGCTCCCAGCAGCCCCCACGTGGCTCTTTGGCCTCAACCCGGCCTTTCTGTCTTTCTTGGAGCCCTTGTCTATATCGTAAGAATAAAGAGGGATTTTTAAAGGCAACAGTGGCTTCCCCCAAGGTGCACACAGATGACTCTTCTATTTGACCGTGATTTCACGGATGCGGGAAGCCACGGGTGGCCCAGTGTCAGCAGCCTCAGCCTGTTCCAGAACCATGCGCTCACACAGTCACTCAAAGTCTTCAAAGGGTGGAGAACAGGCTCGGGTTTGCCCAGGATAGCCCCAGATTTCAACTGCTGTCTTGGCATAATTTTTAAGATCCCTCCTCCATCTGTTTGGATGGTGAATTGTATGGTCACCCAGCTGCTGAGCACTGGGCTGGAGGGATGGGGACACAGCCCTGCCAGGGCTCATTGTCCAGTGAGGAGACACTCATAATGAGGAGACAGGCAACAGGAAATGCCGCTGCGTCGCCAGCGAGCACCCCTCTGCCTCCTCAGCACCTGCCAAGGGACATCCTTTGGTTTACCTACCCTTCTTGGGCTTATTTCCTTTTCCTTATTTTCAAAACAACTCTCTGGGGGCAATTAGACCATACATTTCCCACACAGAGATACACACAGAGGCAGTCGTTGTATTCGTTCCAATATGATTCAGGAGTTTGTGAATTTTTTGAAGAGACATGACTATACTGTTTTCTTCTAGACGTCGATTTTCCAGAAGTCTCCTAATTTGGCTTTTCATGGAAGAGTGTACTGCATGAGGATGAGTGATCCAGACACACACTCAATAGCCATTCTACACAACTTATGCCAAAAACATTTCCATGACATTTACTGAAATGGGTGAGGGGAGTCTTAGGAAGGAGATCAGAAAGAGGAGAGAAGCAGTGAGTGATGCCCTCGGGGTTGGCTGGGGTCATGGCTGGAGAGGCTGCCTCTGGATCTCCTGCCAGAACATCCGGGTTGGGTTGGGGGGGAGGGGGACTGCCCTCCCCAAGAGACGAAGGTCAGCCAGGCTTGGGTGTGTGGGCTGGGGTGGTGCCTACTTCCCATCCTTGCCAAAGCCAGGGATACTGTGGAATGTGGAGGCCCTAAGAGGCCAGAAGCTTCTGCCAGCTTCCCACGCCCTATGCCCATTCTCCTGGGTCCACCCTGCTCTGTGAACCCCGCCTGGGTGCCCCCAGTCTCCTACTCAGTTAACTGGAGAGTGCCAGGGTCCCATATCTGCAAGAGTCTCCTTGTCCAGCCCCTAGTGTTCCACAGGATTCTTATCCGCCTTCTCACACAGGGCTCCATTTCGTGGTTCTACCTAGGAATCACCCACAACGTAATGACCCAAGAGTTTTATAAGTGTGAAAATCTTGACAGGACTGCATGACAGGACCGTCTGGGTGAGCTTTGCCTTATTTAGATGTGCTGCCCCCGGAGGAGGAAGAGGAGGAAGGAGGAGGAGGGGGTGAGAAGCAGATAGGGGTAAATGGAGAAGAAAGGAGAAGGCCAGGGTGATTCTGAGAATCGAGGGTAAGCAGTGGCGTCATCACAGGGAGGTTTGTACTGGGGTCAGTGGGTGGGGACAAGACGCAGCAGCTCGGGCTCTGTGACTCATTCACAGGACTGGGCCCCTGGTGTCCAGGAGAAGCCACCCCCTTAGTGATTTTTCCAGCACACATCTATTGATGTGATGTTTCGGACCCTTGGACTGGGCACTGTGGAGGGAGAGGGAACTGGTGGGAGCTGGTGGCCCAGAGGGGAGAAATTCTTTGAATGCCGAATGGAAAGCTACGTGCAGAGGGTGGGTGGGGGCGGGGGCAAGAAGGACTTCCCTGGGGAGGGGAGGGGATGCCTGAGGCCAGTCGTGGAGGAAGAGTAGGCGGGAGCCAGGCAGAGGGAGGGCCAGGGAGTTTCAGGCAGAGGGACCGAGCATCGTGCTCGCAGGCACGGCACAGAGAGGAGTGGGGTAAGGAGGTAGGGGGTGGGGTGAGGCTCCAGGCAATTCCTTATTGTGTCAAGGGAGAGGTGGTGAGAAATGAGCTTGAAGAGATCTGAAAGGAGATGGTTCTTCAGGCAGTGAGGCCCCCTGAAGGGATGTGATCAGATTCCTTTCCAGGAGGAGCCCCTGTGTCTGGCGTGGGCAAGCCCAGCTTTCAGAGACTAAGACCTCCTGCCCTGGCGCCACTTTTCCTGTGTTTTCACCTTTCTGGTCAGTGTCACCAGGGGCCGTTAAAAATAGTAGAGTGCACCCATGCCCTGTCTGATCCCATGGCAGCCCTGGGGCCCCAGAACCACAGGGTTAAGGCTGAGGGGTGTCTGGTTGTGTGGACTCCCATGGCCTCTCCATGTCCCAAACCTCCACGTCTCCAGGGAAGCCACCCGGGTTCCTTCTGGAGAACTGTAGCCAGCTCCTCCTCCCGGCCACCACGAGCTCCCCCAAGGGCTCTTCAAGCCGGAACACTCTGCTTCATATAGGAGGTCCAAGTGAGAGTCACAAGGACCTTGGAGGCTTCACCCTGGCCCACGGTGGCTCCTGGCCCATGGTGGCTCCCGGCCCAGCTCAAAAAGAAGGAAAGACCATTTCAACGTGGCCTTGGGTGGCAACATTGCCAATATTTATTTGCTGGCAGTAAATTCCCAAACATATTTTTGCTTCTCCCTCTAACGTTGAATCTTGAGTGCATTTCAAGAGAAACTCAACTCTGCCTACTTCTGATTCATACCCGCTGAGCTCACCAAAACCAGAATTATTTGGTAATAGCTGCTGGGTTTACTGGATGCCCTCTGGGATCTGTAAAAATCACTGTTCCTCAGAAACAGGAAGTTTCAACAGGAGGAAGGAGGTGGGTTGCAAAGATAAAAATTTGCAACCTCTCCACCTATTAGAGAGGCACGGGGCTGGCGGCACTTCCTTCCTTCAGTCATTCAACAAACCTTTTGTCAGCGCCTACTGTGTGCAGGTGCTGGGAACACAGAGAGGATTTGTAAAAGAGCTCTGATCTCAAGAAGTCCCATCACCAAGTCTTTCTCTTTGGTCCTGACCTGGGCTTAGCATCCTCGAGGAGGAGGTGTAGGGTGCATTTCTTGGGCTGCTACGGGTTCACGAAGGCAGAGGATTCAGTGGACCGAGCCCTCAGCCAGCAGATCTGGATTCAAATTCTGCCTCCTTCACTTCCTAGTTGGGTGACGCAGCCCAAGTTATGTAATCCATCAAGCCTCGGTTTCCTCATCAGTAACTGAAGATAATAACACCTGCCTCAGGGAATTTGTTTGAAAACCCAAAAAGATAATCCATGTAAAACATAGCAGAGTGCCTGGGATAGAACACAGAATGGTAGTTCTCCTACCAGGCAAGTTTCCTGCAGGGTTTCCTCTCCCAGGGACCTGGGATGCCTTCCGATGGCTCTCTGGGAAGGAGAGTGCTTGGAAACTGTGTGTGCTGGGCACTGAGGCCCAGGGCTGAGATGCCAGGCCCCTTGGCCAATCCATGGCCGAAATGCCTGGCTGCCAGCACTCAGCAACTCAGACTCGGGTCAGAAGAGCCTCAGTCACCTCTCACAGTCTTGGCGGACGCCCTCACCCACTCGCCACCCTCCATGCTGTCTCCTGGCTCTTCCATGGGTTGTGGCTTTGGGAAGGGTTCTCCTCTGAAGGCAGCCCGGTCTCTGGACACAGGCCCAGAGCAGGAGGGCAAAACCATCTGGATTAGAACGTTGCGTGGGAGCCCTGCTGCCCGGACCTCTGTGAGAGTGTGGGCGTAGGGAAGGTGGGGAGCTCGGTCATCTGCAGGGTCCCAGGGCCCCCACACTACTCATGCCCCATCCAGGCTGAGTCAAGCTGCAGAAACCTGATCTTGGAGAATAAACAAGTCCAAAGTCCGGCAGAGCCTCTGCTTAGGGAAAGCCACCTGGTCTGGGGGTAGAGGTGCTGACCCTGGGGTCTAATCCCATCTCCAATATTTCCCAACAGTGAGACACTAGCAACCCAAGCGGCCTCTCTGACTCTCAGCTCCTTGGTTTATCTCTCAACTGCTCCCCCTGCAGGACCAAATGGGTTCAAGTGGGAGCCACCTGAGTCCATATTTTATTAATGAGCTCCTCTGGAACCTCTCCTCTCCTCTTGGCTAGGAGTGAAGGGAGACGTCCTTGTTGCCTTGGCTTCCAGGTTCCTTTAGCTGCCAGCATTCATCACACACCGCACATACACACCACTTCTGAGCAGGTAAGGAGTCACCCTTTCTCAAAAAGCAGCATTTCTCGCCGTGGACTAAGGGCATTTGCACTCCTGGCTCATTCTGAGCCACATGGCCTCGCCAACATTGCCTCACCCCCACCTCCTCGAATTATTCATGCTCTTGGAAACATGACTGGCGACTTCTGGTTGAGTAAGAGGCCCATGCGCGTCACACGCGGCTGTGGGGAGGGTGAGCGAGTTCAGGGTTCCAAGGAGGGCCGCTCTGCCGGACACAGAAAGGTGCCAGGGTCCACGGCCAGGGAAAGAGGGTCCCAGGACCACAGAGAGGAGCCAGGCTTTGTTCAGCCATGAGCTGGAAGTCCTCTGACCCATTCCCCTCCTGCCGAGGCCCCCAGGGCTGATGGCCTTGTCAGACCCGGGCTGCAAGGGCAGTGGTGGCAGGGGGCTGTCCTTGAGCTGCAGGCCACTGCACTTCACTGGCCTGGGCACCCCTGGCCTCACCCCCCACAGCCTGGTCTAGGGGCAGCTCTGAGGTTGGCAGCCCAGCCCTGGCTGGACTCTAATCCTGGGACCCTGCAGGCAGGTGTGTTTCTGCTCTCCTGTCTACCCTAATCCATAGTGCCAGTCGACACTACTCTCCGTGTGTCCCATTTCCGAACACTCGGTGGAAATGAGATCACAGCAAAAGAATGTATCAAGTCGACGTGTTTTGAAATGTCTGTTTTACATTCTTGGAGTAAGGGTGCAAAGTGAACATGCTACTATAAGCAGACAACACGCAGACTAGCCTGTCCTGGCAATTCCTAAGTAAAGAGGGCTGAGCACCAGCTTCCCCATACCTAACAGGGGTGTGGTCAGACATAATGGCATGGAAAATAACGCCAGGACTCAGGACTGCGAGGCACGAGGCAGCCCCACCCCAATGTTCTCTGCAACCAGGATGAGACCATGTCCCCACTGTCGGCCTCAGCTCCCCAGTCACTCCCATGCGAGAAAAGGCAGTCTCTTCCAAACTCCGTTTCACACAGCTCGTGAGGGGCATTGCTTGGAACCACTGCAGGGTGCCTTGAGCGGCTCGAGATGAGAGGGATGCGTTAAATGGGAGGATTTTATGAAGCTATTTCAGGACAGAGGAGCTAGAGCTCAGAAGACCATGTTGTAGGGATGAATTGATAGATGGCACTTTTGAACCCAGGAGAGGCAGGCAAACGGACTGGCCAGACGCCTCCTGGCTCCTCCCTGCCAGCTCCTCTCCGTCAGCACACTGGGTCCCGTCCCCTATCATCATACTCTAGTAACATTGTCATTTGTTAGAAATTCCATGTAAAGTCGGACTAAACCTTAACAATAGGTGTTCAGGAGATATTACTTTTGTTCCTTTCCTATAACTCAGCTGAGACACCTCTCCTCCAGAGTAGCAGAAGCATTAATCACAGCCCATACAGAATCCTCCCCTTTTTCCCTAGTGTAGGGATTGATTTTCTGGGAGTTTCATAGAGAGCCAAGGTATCGGGGTGACTTTGCTCGGGGTCACCTGTCCATACGAGCCTCTGTTGGGATGGACATTCTTCCCAACCTTCCAGCCCCTTAAGGACGCAGCTCTCCCTGGGCCCCACTGAGGGCCCCGGAGTCAGTCTGCTGCTTCTGGGTCACCTGGAGACAAGGACAGCGCTCCAAGGCTGCGCCATCCTTCCCTGCTCCTTCTGAAGGGTTTCTGGCTCCCTGGTTTCCTAACCTAAGGAACAGGGATACATAGCTGCTCTCTCTCTCTAATTCCCCAAATTCTCCCCTCTCCACTCAGACCTGGGGATTCCTCTCTCATCTTAGAAGGGTCACTGGCTGGAAGTATGAGAGAGAGCTGCTCTCTATCTCACTGTTTACCCAAACTTTGTGTCTGTGTTCCCCTAAGGACTTGGGCTTTGCACCCCAAAGCCAGGAAAGCCACATTTTTTCTGCCTGCGTCTTATTGTGGCTGCCTCCCCTTGGCAACCAACACAGACCTGCTTGAGTGGTGAAAAGGACAAATGCTGGGGGACTGGGTGGGTGTTTCAAAAATGTACTGCCCCCCCCCCCCGGAGGATTTTCACTACCTAACTTAAGACTTGCAGTAAAACTACAATCACCAAGGTGGGTGGTACAGACAAAGAGATCAGTGGAACAGAATAGAGAGTCCAGAAGAAAATACACCGTATGTGGTCAACTGATTATCAGCAAAGGCACCAAGGCAGTTCAATAGAGAAAGGAAAGTCTTCTGTACTCTTAAATGGTACTAGAACAACAGATATTCAAATGGAAAAAGTGGACATTGACTCTTAACACAATTGAGACTCAAAAATTATTTTGAAAGAAAATTATTTTGAGATGGGTCACAGATCTAAACCTAAAACTATAAATATTCTAGAAGAGAGCAGAGAAGAACGTCTTCATGACCTTGGGAAGGCCAAGAGTTTTTAAACAGGTCACACACAAAAATCCCAAAACATTAAAAAAAACAAAACCAAAAACCCACACTTGACAGTCTTTACCAAAATTAGAACTTCTGTTCATCAAAAGACATTGTTAGATAGGAATGGATGTGACTCAAGCGGTTGAGCTTCTGCCTCCCACATGGAAGGTCATGGGTTCAGTTCCCGGTGCCTCCTGAAAAAACAAAAACAAACAACAAGCAAAACAAAGGAAAAAACCAACTCAGGGAAGTCTATGTGGCTCAGTGGTTGAGTGCCAGCTTCCGATACACAAGGTCCTAGGTTCAATCCCTGGCCCCTGTTAGCTAAAAAAAAAAAAAAAAAAGACAATGTTAAGAAAATAAATAGGCTAGCCAGTCTTTGAAGAAATATTCATAAAATATTTATCTAACAAAGTTCTAGTATCCAGAATATATATGAAAAATACCAAGGAATCAATAATAAAAAGACAAAAACTCCAATAAATAAGACAGCAGAAGACTTGAAAGGACATGTCACAAAAGAAGATTACAAATGGTCAATAAGCATATGCCAAGTCCCCTGTGTGGCAAACCGTCGCACCAAAAAGACAACGCAACAAGATAGAAAAAATAAATAAATAAATAAGCATATGCAAAAATGCTTAACATAATTATTAAGCAGGAAATGCAAATGGATACTACAGTGCAATACCATTTCACACCCACTACAATGACTAAACCTGAAAAGATCAACACTACCAAATGTTGGTGATGATATGGAGTAACTGGAACTCTCATACATTATTGGTGGGGGCATAGAATGGTAGAACTAGTTTTGGAAAACTGTTTAACATTTTCTTTTAAAAATTAAACATGTACCTACCCTATGATTCAGCAATTCCGCTCCTCAGTATTTACCCAAGAAAAATGAAAACATATGTTCACCAAAAAATTTGTACAAAATGCTCATAGTCTTATTCATTAATAGTCCCAAACTCAAACAATCCAAATACTCATCAACAGATGGAGGAATAAACAAATTGTAGTATGTTCATGCAATGGGCCGCAACTCAGAAATAAAAATAAACTACTGATGGATCCAATGATATGGATGAATCTCAACATTATGTTGAAAGAAAGAAGACAGCACAAATGAGCCCATACTGTATGATTCCATTTATATGAAGTTTTAGAACAGTTAAAACCAATCAATGATAAAAATCAGAACAGTGGTTGCCTCGGGATGGGGATTGGCATGCAGGGAACTTTCTGGGGCAATGGAAATATACTCTGTCTTCAGTGGAGCTGTGATTAGATGGGTGTATGGATCTGTGAAAACTCATCTGACTACATCTGACTACATTTAAGATTTATGTGTCTCACTGTGTGTAGTGTATACTTCAGTATGAAACAAAATAATAAAATATGCTACCACATATGACAAACTTTATTCATGAGATTCGAAACACAAACAACTTAATTTCTTATTACAGTATTCATGTAGTCTCAAAACAGGCAGGCAGTGCTAGGACCTTGCTCTCACGGGTGTGTGACCCGTGACCACAATGAGTTTTAAAGGGAAGAAGTTCTCGGATGCTTTTCTGACTTGTACTGCTTTGAAAACGAAGTTCCCGAACCGCTTTCTGATGAACTCCCTCCAGAAGAGCCTGCTTTCTTGTGTCTCCATATTCTTTTTCACTCTCCCCCAATTCCCACCCCACTGCTTGGTCTCAGGCACCACCTTGGACATTCAGGAAGAGTTTGCCCTTCCTACTTTACAGGCTCAGGCTCTGCAGAGTGAGGGGCTGGCCCATGGGGACCCCCAGCCCTGAAGCTGTTTGGTCCCTGCTGACCACATGGGTCTCCCTGACAAGGATGCTGGGGCCGGCCCCCTCCCCTCTGTCCCAGGCCGAGGACAAGGCAGCTCCACGTATGTGGCTGCAATGCCTGACACCTTGCTACTTTGCAGACAGTTCCTCAACTGTCGGAGCTGGGTGAGGGATTGAGGTGAAGGGAAGCTGGGATCTTCCAGAGGGGTGGACTTGGTCTCTATGTAAATTGCTGCTCTCCCCAGGCACTCAGCTCCCACCTTCTCTGCTCTGCAGCACCCACGCCAGCACAGCGTCCGACTTGAGAGCCGCTCGCATCGTGGTGACTTACAAAGCACGGCACGTGGAAGGTGGCATTGGCAGTGGAGAAGTGAGCACTTCAGGCTCAGGAATGTCGTGGACCCTTTTAAACTTCCAGCAGCTCCCGTGACTCCCACTCCCCAGAAGAACAGAGAGGGATGGAAGCTGGAAGGTTCAGGAGACCCCACCCACGAACCAACTTTCTGAGAACCTGTCCCACCCCCAGTCCAGCAAGTCCACTAGAGGTTTGTACAAGGGGGAGAAGGCCCTGCCCACTGCATCCAGTGGCTTGACCCTCAACCTCTGTCCCTCCACAAGGCTGGAGGATGTGCAGGTGTTTTCCAGAAGAAACTGAGTGCGAGGCCCAAGTTGGAATCTCAGTTTCAGTAACAGGCCGAGAGAAGCCTCAAACGTGTTGTTGAGGCTGGGGTGAGGATATCCTCTCAAGAACTGCTCACAGGCCTGGCTTGAGGGGACCCCCAAGTCCTGCAGGGGGTGGGGTGCTGTGGTAGACAGATGGAAGGACGTTGGCGCGGGAGGCGTGATGAGTGGCATCCCCCAGTCCTCCAAGTGCCCCCTGCCCTGGGAGCCCTCAGCCCTTTAGTCCAGATGCCATCACTAAAAAAATAAAGGAGGGGTGGGGCTGGACTTGCTCAGAATGTTCTACACTGAGCTCCTCAGCAAACCTTTGGGGTAAAAATCTCTGGTCGGGGATTCTCAGAAGTCCCCTCTGGCTCTGCTCATGCAGGATCCAAGATGGGGCAGGGCTGGGGGTCGGGGGCTGAGGAGCCCCAACCCAGGGCAGGTGGCCAGGCCCCACCGTTCCGCTCGCCTGCTACGTGGCTGAGGGGCACTGTGGATGGTGGGAATGGGGTGGCAGTGGCTGTCAGGCCCATGTGGGAGGAAGGCAAACAGAAAAGTTATCCTTGGGAAGCAGGAATCAAAAATTATGCCATTCTGGGAAGCAGATGTGGCTCAAGCAGTTGGGCACCCGCCTACCACACAGGAAGTCCTGGGTTAGGTTCCCTGTGCCTCCTAAAGAAAACGAGATAAGCAAAACAGCAAGACAGTGAGCTGACGTGATGGGTTGGCCAGGCGAGCTGATGCAACAAGATGACACAACAAGATGACGCAATGAAGAGGCACAGAGAGGAAACACAATAAGAGACATAACAAGCAGGGCGTGGAGGTGGCTCAAGTGATTGGGTGCCTCCTTCCCACATGGGAGGTCCTGGGTTTGGCTCCTGGTGTCTCCTAAAAAGGAGATGAACAGAGAGCAGACAGCGAGCACAAACAACAAGGGGGTGGGGGGAGAAATAAATAAAAATCTTTGAAAAACAGAAAGCATGCCATTCAGTAATTCAGGGCAATGAAGAGGTACGTACGATGGTCACCAGAGCTGGGCAATTGATAACACTCAGTCCTCACACTCCCCACCACCCCTCTGACTTGGGGGAATCTAGAGAGCCTCCTTTTGGAATGGACAGCTGCTTTTGGGGGAGGGGAAGGAGAACTGACGTGTAGCGAGCACTTCCCGCCATGTGCAGGGTCCACGTTAGGAGCATTTGCGGCGTTCTATTGCTCGTTCCTTACCACACCGAGAAGTGGGAGCCACTGTTCCCATTCTGTAGATGGGGAAATCGAGGCTGAGAATGGGCAGTGGACTTTTGTTTAGGCTAGCCCTACACTAAACAAAAAACAAATCTCTACCCACCTCCCCCCTTACCTCCTTCTCTTCGTCGCAATACATAATCGTTTCACTTGCAAGACTGAACATTCTTTTAGATTTTCTGCCCTGACCCACCCCCTTAAAGCTTTCCCTGCCCTACCCGCCAGCTCCTTTCAACAGCCCTCTTCCCTTGCTGGAGGTATAACCCCATTGAGTCAAAGCTTAAGGGTATGTATGAGGAGTGCTATTCCAGAAGAGGGAGGGGTAGGCTTTTACTTTTTCTGAAATAAATGGGAAAAATAGCGATAAGAATAGCAATCCCAGTGTGTTGCACCTTCCAGTTACAAAGCAGTCATGTTCTCTTTTCCATCCCTGCAGCATCCCTCGGGGTTCGATACTGTGGACCCACTCTTAGAGATGAAGGAGGCTCAGAGAAGTGAAGTGATTGGGCCAAAGCCACGCAAAGTGGGGGCCTTTGGCTGCAGATCAGAGAAACTGAGGTAATGGAGACTTGAGCTTCCTGGAAGAGTTTGTGAGCCAGACCCACTGGCATCTCACTGCCTTGAAGGCAGCCCCCATAGGCCTGCGGCCCACAGTACTGCTCCCTCCAGGAAGCCTTCCCTACTATGCCTGGCTTGCTCCGGGGTTTCTCTTCCATGGTTCCTCGCTGCAGTGATTTGTGTGCTTTTCCACCTCCCCTTCTGTGTCTGCAAGATCACAGGGGACGGAAAGCACATCCTTCAGGCATTCCTGCAGTGCTCACCCACTATGAGTTTACTGAGCACCTACTAGGTAACACAGCAGTGAACAAGACAGGGGGGAGCCCCTGATTTCTTGGGGGCACAGTCTTGTTGGAGAGGCAGACACTAAACAGGAATGTGTGGATGTATGGATGTAGGTAGGTGATGGAGAGAACATTTCACAGATATTAAGCCTGTGGCCACTCACCTCAGCTAGTTGTCCCAGTATTTTGCTTCAGGAGTAGGGCTCAGTGTAGCTAAGAAACAAGGCTCACTTCTCAGCTCTGAGTTTTATTTTTTATTTTTTTTATTTTTTTATTTTAAAGATTTTATTTATTTATTCATTTATCCCCCCCTTGCTGCTTGTGCTCGCTGGGTCAGCCAACCACGCCGTGCGGGCGGGCTTGCCTTCACCAGGAGGCCCCGGGAACCGAACCTGGGGCCTCCCATATGGTAAACGGGAGCCCCACTGATTGAGCCACAGCCGCTTCCCAGCTCTGAGTTTTAAATTGGACTTTTTAAAAGTTCATAGCAAGACAATAATCTTGAAAACTAGAATTTATGGAAAGAGAAAAGAGCTTCCTAAATGTAAAGGCTTCCCTCTACAGAGCAAGAACAAAACTTGGTGAGCTGAGCAGAGCTTTTCCTTAAGCTGTAACATGGAGGAGGCAGAAGAGGTGATGGGAAAGGTCTCTTGGTACCGAAAGGAACTTAGAGAGAGAGATTTGGAGCAGAGACCCTGTGCCTCCAGCCAGGATTGATGGTAGAAGCACCATAGGTAGATTTGAGGAGGCCCCAAAAGTAATGGGGAATTTCGCTCCACTTCCCAATTGAATCTCAGCACTTTCTTCCAGCATGGGGTGGCTAAGATAGAAATGGTGGGTTTTTTGGGGGCAGGAATAGAGCCTGGAGCCAAAGCCTTGGGTTCCCCAAGGTCTGGTGACTGAGATCAAGAAGTTTCTACAAAAACCTGTGGCAGATGTAGAGCGAGGGATTGGGCAATGGGGCCTTTTAGCAGAGCCTGGACAGCCTAAAACCAGGGGCCAGGCCGAGGGCGCAGCTGCAGGGGCTCAGGGGCGAGAGCTGAGTTTCCAGGGAGCCACCTGCTTCATTGCCTGGGCCAAGTGACTAGACCACGAGCTGTGACACCCACGGCTGGACAAGGCAGCAGGAGACGCTGGGCACCGAGGTGAGAAGCCGCCCTCCGGGGTTGCAGGAGCCTGCAGAGAAAGACAGCAGTGACCCTGGACAGCCCTGCCCCACCTCCACCACGTGACATAAGCCTCTCTGCCCGTGCTCAGATGGCAACGAGAGGAAGCGCAAGGGGCAGGGGAGATGGCAGAAACCCAAAAACCTGGGCATTTCCCTGAAGAGGTAAGGCTGCCTGCAAAAGACGTTTAGATGGGAAGGGCTGAGCTACCTTGAATAGGCCTGTTTGACGTTTTTCGTCTGGAGAAAGGTGAGATCAGTCAGAGAAAATAAAGAAGCACCATTTTGCACATCTGAGTTACATACATTCCCCTCCCCAAACATACATGCACACATGTACTCTCTCTCCATGTGTGTTATTGCAAACTGTGATGAGAGTTGCAAAGAATAGGTCACTGTGAGAGTGAACAAAAGGTGTGTGGGGGGGGATCCATTTATATTAATGATTTAAGGGAAGGTCCTCTGGTCTGAGTAACATTTAGGATGAACCCCAAAGAGTAAGCGCCTAGAGAGAGCATCCCAGAGAGAGAAGGGCGTGTACGGGTACCCTAAAGGGAGAAAGAGCCGAGCCTGTCCACACACTGAAAGGGGACTTTGGGTCTAGAGCAAATGGAGAGCTGGGCAGGGGGTGGGGAAGAGCTGGGCAAGAGACTGGGGGCTGGGTAGGGGATTAGCAGGGGAGAGCAGGACAGGAGGTTGGGGTGGGGGGTAAGCTGGGCAGGGGCCTGAGAGGAATGGGTCAAGAGGTTTGCATTTTATTCCAAAATCAATTACAGCAATGCTGGGTGTCAGCAGAGAAAATGGTGGCCGCCCCCAGCACCCCCCCCCACCAGCCTGGGTGAGTGTTGTGCAGTGGGCGCCCAGGAGAGGGGTCTTGGGTGGAGATAGGGCAGAACTGTGATGACAAGAGGTTTCCCAAGACTCACTTGTTCTGTCAGGATCCCCAGATCCTACCCCAGTGGGCTGCAAAGCTGCCTGACAAAAGGTACCACAATGAGCGAAGTCGGCAGCTGCCCTGGCTGTGGAAGGAGGCTCTAGAGGAGCGAGCTCCTTTCGGGGTCTGTCCCGCCCCGGCCCCCCTCTGCCACCACAACCAGGCCTGGCTTTTCCAGATCATCAGTCTGTGCTGTGTCCAGCTGAAGTGCAGTCCCGTTTTCAGACTCAGTGTTCTTCCCAGGTCTCCCCAGAGCTCCACCACTGAGGCCTTCTGATTCCCACCATCCAACATTTCTAAACTGGGAACCGCCCACTATCAGCAGGCCAAAATGCAAGACTCCAGGTGCAAACACAGGTATTTCAGTGACAGCCAACGACCGTCCCACTCCCGAGTACCCGTCAAACTAAACTGCTCTCAAATAGACCCCCCGGGGCCGTAACCACGGAAACCAAGCAGGTCCGAGGACTCCACCCTCTATCAAGGGGAGCTGCCAACAGATTTTCAACCCAGGCAAGGAAAGCAGGCCGCTGAGCAGCAGCTACATTTGCCTGCTGAGAGCCAGAGAGCAGAAGCTCGCACCCAGCAACCGCGAGGCCTGGAGAGCCGCTAAGGTGGAGGCCGCCTCCAACGCTGCCCCGGGACCTCATGAGCTTGTCCCCTTTGAAAACGGGGGGAGGGGAGGTGGGAGAAGCCAGTGAGATGCTTGGCATTCCACCTGTAACTGGGGGCATCCGACAAACTTCCCTCATCTTTCCCAACCCAGTAGGTTTGGGGGTTAAAAAGAATATTAGCATGATGTCTTTTAAAAACTTAGAACTATCCTTCCCTCTCCCAAAGTTGAGCATATATATATGCTCATATCATATATGTATATATATTATATATACATATAAAATAAATGAAAAGGGAGAAGGCAGCCGCACAGGTGGCTGTTGTGCAAGCCGGTCCCACCCGCAGCTGTCGCCTGTTCCTAACAACTCCTCTGGGCACACCCTGCTCCTTAGGCCAGGCCCTGCCCAGCTTCCCAGTTTAACCAGAACGCGGGAGGGGCGGTGTCCTCTTGAACCCCAAACAATGGGCTGCCAGGAGTTCATCGGGCCCAGGCCTGGGGCCCTTGGTTGCTGGGCCGCTGGCCCCCTCCCACCGCCAGGCCGAGGCTGGGCCTGGGGGTCCTGCTGACAGGCCAACTCCTGCGTCTCCCTGGAGGTCAGGGAGCAGCAAGGTCCCCCTCCCCCCGGGGGAAGCGGGGCTGAGCTCTAGGCAGTAAAAATAGACTCTGTTTAGAGACGGCCTCCCTCGCGGAGGGCTGAGCAGGGCAGACGTTATCTCACTCCTGCTCAATGTCCCCCGCAGGCAGGTGAGGGATGGGACTTGTTCCTGCTTCCTGGCTGGGAGCCCAAGCAGGGAGGATGGGGCAGGCGAGAGAGGAGGCCGCCTGGGCACGGCCCAGCACCTGCCTAGCTGGTCCACACCTGGGCAAATCCCTGCCAGCCTCTGCTGCTGCCCCCAGGGAGACAGCACCTGCCTGAAGCCGCTGCCTACTCCCTGCTCCCCTCCCCCATCCCCATCAGGGGAGCCAGGCGCTGTGCCCCTTCCTCCTGGAGGGCTGCACCCCCACCTGCCTTCCCTGGGGCTCCGATTGCAGCGAGGAAGGGACGTGCAGCTCACAGGTGCTTCTGCTAACTCAGGACAAACCGGATTGGGGTTAGGCAGGTGGGGACATGTTGCTACCTGCAGAGGCTCCCGGCCTTTCTGCTCCGTGACACCTAGAGGGTGAGGCTTGCAGCCCCCTCTGCCCAGTCGAGGGGCTCTGGCCTGCCCCCACAGCCCACATGGAGCCACGGCCCACAGGCCCCGGGAGGCATAGAGTCTGCTCCAAGAGTCGAGGACAGCCAGCGAGCAGCCCGGAAAGAGGGAGAGGGCGAGCCGGGCCGCACCGTAGCCGGCCAGGACTGCCTTCCCCTGCTGGCCCTCACCTGTTCCACTAGGGGATTGGATTCCACGAGATGCTCTCGCTTCATCATCCTTCTGCTGTCGTTAGTTTCCCAACCCCTCCATCGCTTTTCTTAATAAACCAGCCAGACTGGGAGATTAGAATTAGCCTCTGTCTAAATTCAATTAAAAGCAGAGAGTGATGGTGGCCATGGTGAGCAGAGGTCGCATGGTGCCAATCTGGGTGGGCACCCTGGGGTCTCGGGGAGCAGGGGTTGGGGGGGGTAGGAGAATTGGCCTACAGCCTGCAGGACCTGCTCACCCACACCCCAAATCCAGACCCTGCTGGGCTGGCTCCATTCCCTCCACCTCCAGAGCCAGGGAGCAGCAGCCTGGGGCACTGGGTGCCCAGAGTCCCCTCCTGGGGATGTGGGCAGAGGGTCCTACCGGAGGCCATGCAGGGTGTGGGGCCCACAGTAGGGAGCCCCTCGGGGTGCCAGGGACCAGGCACAGGGCTTGAGGAGGAATCCAGTGGCCTCCTAAAACCAGCTCTGCCCCATCCATCCACCAACTAGGAAGGCCCAGGACAGAGAAGCTCAGGGCTCTGAAAACTCCTCTGCCTCCCACTGGAATCAGCTTGTCATGTGCAGAGCCTGTTTTGGTTCACACAGTATTTTCCCCTATGTGATGTCATTTGATGCTCACAACAGCACAGTAAGATGTTTCCCCATCTTATAGATCAGAAAACTAAAGCTCAAAAAGCCTAAGCAACTTGCTTAAGGGATTCCAACCAGAAAGTTGACCAGGACTGGAAGTCTGGTGGTCAAATTCCAAGGACAGAGCTCTCACCAGGCCCCAGGGACCCAGAGGTGGTCCACCAGGACTCGGCTCCCGGGCTAAGGCCCTCCCAGCCAGCAAGGCAGTGTGGTCCAAGGGCAGAAGGTTCAAGAGCCGTTGTCCACAGGGAAATCTGGTAGAGCAAAGCCCTTCTGTGTAGTGGCCAGAAAGTCAGGGCACACCTTCCCTGAGGCTTTAAGGCTGGGTTTCTTTCCTTCTGTAAACCCTCCAACATTCCCTCTAAGAAGAGACCCAATAGCTGCCTTCGAATATCTGAAGAGCCCCGAGGAACAGAGAGGGCCCTGTTCCTCTTCCAGGGATGGAAGGTGTAGGAGGACACCATGGAAGGAGGGACACATGGAAGGATGAATACTCCAGCAGCCAGAATCTTCTGGGGATGTTCCAGGCCGCATTGGGAGGTGGTAAGCTCCCTGTCACTGGAGGAGTTCAAGTGGAGACTGAGCCACCATTCTTCCCTGGGAGTAGCATACAGGAAAGTCAACTACTGGATTGTCAGTGGCAAGAAGGGGTTGCCTGATATTTAGACTTTGTCTAATACCAAGAGCCTCTGCTCTGGGGTGGGAGCCACATTCTTAACTTCCATTCAGGCCCCCAATTCCTCTCTACAGGTGCCAGGTTGGATCAAGTTAGAATTGTTGCTTAAGGGCAGAAGAGGTTAAATCCCTGGAGCACAGCAAGCTGAGGGTCTGAAATGGGAAAGTTTTTTTGGACCTCTGTGCTCAAAGCCTGAGCACTTTGAGACTGTCATTATCTGCCTTCCCTGAGAGGTAACTGGGACATTCCCATTGATTTGGGACAGCCAGCTGTCCCCTTTGCCACAGTGACCAAAATGAGCTGTCAGGCTGGGTCAAGGCCAGCCCCAGCTCAGCACGTGGGCGTTGGCCAGCTACCTGCGTCCAGAGAGCTCAGCAGCTGGCCTGGCAAGATTGCCACATTGGGAGGGGCTCTCTTGGGACATCTCAGTGTCTGGAATCCAGAATCTGGAATTTGCAGGTGGAAGGCTTTGCCTCTAGCTTCCCAGCACCATCTGTGGGACACGCCAAGCTCCAAAACTGTCTGTCACAAAGAAAGTGGACTGGACAGACCCCCTCCTCCAGGAGGTCCCCCAGGATCTGTGTTCATTTGGTGAATAGAGAGAACTCGGTGCCTCCATTCCCCACCACCCCTCCTGCCCGCCCCACATCCTGCCGTTTTTGGTTTTCCCCTGGGGACATTTGCTACCAACCTGGGTTGGGGGGCGGTGCATGACCAGACTCCAGGCTTGCCCCAACCTGGTTCTTCTAGAAGTCCAGGAGCTGCTTGCACTCAGCACCAAGAGCAGATGACGTCCTCAGAGGAAAATGGTCAAAGGCAGTCGGGTCCCACCACTTAACACCCTGCATGCACCTGGGCAAGTGACTTAGCCCCTCTGTACTTTGTGACAGTTTTTACTCATCTGTAAAGTTATGATCATAATGGTCCCAAGTCACTGAGTTACTATGGAGACGGAACGAGATAAGCCACACGAGATAAGCCACGTAACAGCTTCACCGTCCTCAGAGTGCTAATCCTGACTACCATAAATATTTTTGTTTATCTCGTCTTAGACCCACTGCCCTGGTTTCCTCAGACTGCTGTAATAAATGTGTTGTCATGCAGTTCTGTAGGTGAGAAGTCCAAAACCAGTTTCTCAGGGCTAAAGCCCCGGCGTCGGCAGGGCTGCTTCCTTGAGGAGGCTCAGAGAGTTCTGTTCCCTTGCCTTTCCAGGCTTCTAGAGGCACAGCCTTGGCTCTGGCCCCATCCTCCATCAACAAAGCCAGGAGATCTGCCTCTTCGACTCTTCCTCTCTCTGACCCTGCCCCTCCTGACCGCATGGGGCCATTGGGATGACACAGGCCACCCTGCCCATCTCCAGATCCTTAATCGCATTTGCCAGATTCCCTTTTGACTTGAAGGGTTAACATATTTACAGGTTTTGGGAATTGGGACAGGCACATCTTATTCTGCCTACCACACCCACAATCCATTATTAACTGAAAAAAAGGAAATGCATATGGATTAATCCCACTTATGTAAAACACAAAGCCACTAAATCAACTTGTACATAGAGAAAATAAAGAGACTCACAGAACTATTAACCACAGTCTTCTTTGGGGAAGGGATTGAGGCTAACGCTTTTTGCATATTGTTTTAATTATTTTGCAATAAGCACATATTCACGAATTACTTTTGTGAATAAAAAAAAAATTTTTTTTTTTAAGTAATCAAAAAGGAAAAAAAAAAAATAGAGCCATAGATCTCATCCTCCTGGCACTCAGCTCAGGAACATCCAACAAAAATAACAACGCTGAAACTCCCCAGTAAGTTTTCTTGGAAGCGGGAGGCAGGCCTGGCAGGCTAGGGCCCTTTGGGGTCTCTGCACCACTACATTCCCACCTGCACCAGTCACCTGGGAGATGACCAGACCCAGACATGGGGGGCAGGTATTGCCTTGGGGATCCAGGGCTACATCCTGCTTCCCTCTTCATCCCTCTCCTGAAGGCATCAGCTGCCCTAGAGGCACACCCCAAGCCCTGGCCATCTGTTCACATCCACTCCAGACCCTCTCTCTTTCCTTCAAAATGCAGCCTCCGTGCATTTCCTTCGAGTGAGGCAATGCTGCCTGGCCAGGTGTGAGCGTCCCTGCCTTTTGCTGGACATCTCTCCCATGGCCTGGCACAGCCTCGCACAGCCTCCCTGCCTCCAGCCTCCACTCCAGATGAGGGGCAGGCTTTTGGGCCCTTTGCCATCTCCCTGCCTCTGCCTGGGAATCTCCTTCTTGTCCCCAAACACTCAGCAGGCATGTCCCCGCCTCCAGAGCCCTCCAGGATCCGGGGGGCAGTGAGGGGCTCTGACATGGCCCCAGCGGGAGGGGGGCCAGGAGGAGGCAGGGGTTCCAGAGCAGCACGGATGCCTTCTCTCAGAACTAGGACTGCTGGGCTCCTGCAATGCTTCACGGGGCAGGGGCTCTCGGCTGTTTCACAAGGCTGCCATTTTCACAATAGAATTGCCCTTAGCTCACTTTAGCCGTACAGAAGACCTGTATGCCGGGCCGCCCTTGTGAGAAGGAGGGGATGGGTGTCACAGTCAGAGGACTACTGAAGGGTCTGCCCTGGAGAGGTGGGGGCTGAGGGCTGGGCTTCTGGGCACTCCCTCTGCCTGCAGGAGGTGTCGGCCAGGGGCTTTGGAATCCTAGAATGGCTCAAGGAGAGGGAGAGCTGAGTTGATCTCTTAGGGAGGCCCCTCGCCTAGGAGAGGGGCAGTGGCAGGGGTAGGGAGCTGAACAAAACCCTCCCAGTTTGTCCAGCAAATGAATGACTGAGTTGGAACAGTAGCAACTCAGTCCATGGTTTTCTAATGTCCACTGGGGGTGGCAGCAGGGCAGCAGATAGGGTGTGAAATGCAAGGCTCTCAATTCATCTGATCCTTAAAGGAATTCTTGGAAAAGGCCCCACCAAGGATGGGGAGGAAATTCTTGCCCAAGGAAGCTCAGCCCTGCCGCTGGTCAGCTCTGGAGCCTGGGCTGAGTTGCTTTGACTCTCTGGGCTGCCCCTCCCTCATGATGACAACGAGGGTGGCGGAGGAAGGATGGCATTAGCCGTTTTGCATTGTTGACTCTGAGTCATTTTAAACATGACCTCACGTCATCCTTAAAATGCCCTATGAAATCGGTATGACAACCCTCACTTTGCAGATGGGAAAATGGAGGCTAAACCACTTGCCCAAGGTCACTCTACCAAATGAGTGGCCAAGCACAGACTTAAACCTTGAACAGCCGGTTTCCAAGTGTGGGGCAGGAATCCCCCTGTTGGGACCCCTCCAGGTCAGCTCTGCAATCCCACCCCCCACCCACCGGGCATGAAGAACGGGAGCTGCCTGAGCTCCCTGCCTTCCCTCGCACTGCTAAGGACCAGGCTCTGGGCTCGGGGTGGGGTGGAGTGGGATGGGGGTGATGTGAAAGCCTGGAGGCCCCACAGCCCCCACGTGGTCTCCTGCTCTCACAACCCCTGGAATTCTTTAATTACAGCTGCAACCCCAGCCTTACCAAGACTGCACATGGTTTGTCACTGGTTGTCCCGCTGGAAGCACTCGTGTTATAAGGAGAAAACTAGAAATGATCTTTAAATTCATCACTTTAAAGTGTCTTGGGCCACCTTTATGTATCTTTTGGGTTTGGGCATTATTTGGGGGAGGGGATTGTTTCCAAAGCAACTGAATAAAATCATATTGTTTATTTTTTAAATCTTGACTGATGAAAAGACTGCAGATTTGAATGCTTTCTCGCATCCCCGCAAGATCACGGTGCCTTGTGTGCAGACTGAACCCTTCTTTCCAACAGCTTCATACACATAGCCTTTATGCAGCAGTGTTTTCAGCTTCCATTTAATAAAATAATAGCATTTATGAAAACCTCTACAAAGAGCCTTTTCACACGGGGCCGTTTAATGCTCGCAACCACGAGGCAGGCGGGGGATGTTATCAGCATTTTCACGGTCAGCTGAGGCAGATGAGCAGGTGTTGTGAAGCCGCAGGTGGCTCCTTGGTGACCAGCTGGGGCCTTGGCCAAGCCACCTACCTCGGGCCTGGCTGCCTCATCTATGCCACGGGGCCAGTTGCAACGATCAAATACGAGAGTGGGCGTGTGAGGCTCCAGCACTCAAACTGTTACAGAGTAAGTGCTCACACATGACGGCTGCTAATTTTAATCAGAGATGCAAATGACTTGCTTAAGATGACAAAGCTACCGGTGGGCAGAGCAGGGGCGCGAACCCAGCCCTCCTGCCTCCATGACGTGGGTGGTTGACATTTGGCCACACTGGCTCTCAGGTAGACAGATGGATCTTACACCCTCACATGCTGTTGCTTTTGAATCCTAATTCTCAGTGCAGCAGGGTCCCGGGCCAGGACAGCCGGCTAGTCTCCACATCCGGAAGCTTGTGGGGTCCTTGCATCCAGGGGCCATGTCCAGGTGTGCAAAGCTTCTCTGTACCCAGAGAAGAACCAGCTCCTTTGGGAGGCCTTTCTCCTATCAGAGCAGACCCAGCCCAGCCCAGAGTCTGAGGGGTCACTGTGACGTCACCAGGGCTGAGCAAAGGAAGACAGAAGGCCTCTGCCACCCTCCCCTCTCTCCAACCCAAGAACGTTCCTTAGACCACACTTTCCATCATTTCCTGAGGAAGGAGGAGGAAAGGAGACCGTCCTTTCCCCTCCGTGTCCACCTTGCCTTGCAGCCCATTTCCTATTTCACCAAACTATCCTTAGCATAGTGCTTGAAGATTTGACAAATAGCTCCAGGAGATGCACAGGTTATTCTAGCAGTGGGGTAAGGTAAGGCAAGGCGAGGGGTGGTTCCCACTGCCAAGCCCAGCCTCAGGGTGATGGTGGCCAGGGATGACAACCTGGAGGAGAACAGGGTCTGAGGCTGTTTTTCACCCTCTCTCAGCACTGGGTCCAATTTTAGCACCTGGAACGGAGATGGATGCACAGCTCACTGGAGCCATCCATCAGTCTCTCCGTCAAGAGCTTGAGGATGAAGAAGGGTTGTCTATGCAGAAAGCAGGAGTGACTCGACTTGCAGGCAGGAGGTTCAGCCCCTTTAATACACGGAAAGATGTTTTGGTCTAGATGAAAGTGGAAGGGGGTGGGAAGGTGGGTAGGAGAAGACCACAAGGGAGCAAGGTTCATGGAGGGAGAAGGATGCTAAGAGTCAGGGGAGCGGCCTCTAAAGGGAAACCTAAGAAATGAACAGGAGTTAATCAGTTAAAGGAAAGGCCAAGAACTTTCCAGCCCAGACTAAAGCTTTTATCGAGACCCTGAGCCAAGTACATTGCAGGAACTGAGAAAAGAACAGCGTGATGGTTGCGAAAAGTGTGCAGCTGGAAGTCTGAGCAGAAGAGGCTGGACAGCAGGCAGGGATCAGACCCAGAAGGCCCTTCTTACACATTTTGGACTTACCCCAGGCAAAATGGGAAGTCCTTAATGATGCAAGCAGTAGCCTATTTTGAAAAATATCAGTTGTATTTTTCTTTTGCATGTGTGTGTGTGTGACCTGCTTCCTGGTCAGTTTATTTATCTACTTGCCTTGGAAGTCGGATTAGGATTATCAAAGCAAAAGTGCAGGGAGCAAGATCATTAACATGCACCCCAAATAGGATTTTTCAGCCAGACTATAATCTTGAAAGACAGTCTTTATTAAGAAAGAGAATGTTCGGAATGTTTCTTTAACTCATGCTTTGAGATATCAAGGGACAGGCCTAATAGAATTGATCTTAGAGCTTTACCTAAGGAAGAGAACAGGGAGAAGGAAAAGCCCTGATCTTTGGGGAAGAGAGGAAGCAGGTGTGGAAGGAAGCCAGGTATGCATCCATCTTCCATCCCCCAGCTGAAGTCCCAAAGGAAGAAAGGTGTGTTAAATGAGGGAGGGGGAGGTGGCCCTTCTAGGGCCCTGGGAGGAGATTTCCTCAGGTATCTATCTAGATGTCAGTACCTCAAAATAAACTTGGTAGTTTGGTGTGGTTAGGCATAGGGAACGGACATCCTGGGTTCCCATGTGGCTTTCAAATGATGCTTCCACTAGATCTTTAGTTATGGTTTTGCACTAGAAACTGGCCAGAAGCAGATAGATTGGAAACCCAATAAGTTTTTAAGGAAAAGGCATTGAACCTAAAAATGCATTGACTATGGCCTGTCATAGCCTTAACAGCTAAACCTAAAGCTATCCCTGGGCTCCAGAACCTGTAGCAGCAGGAATTAGACTGTGAATACCCTGAGGTCTTCTGGGAGAAGGGGAGCATGGGGCATCGAGAAGGAAAAGCCTGGACAGAGGACAATGAATAAGGAATTTCTTCCCAGAAAGCAGAGCAAGGGCTACGAGATGGGCCAACCAAGACTTTTGCTCCACAGCTGGGGAAGGGAGTCTTCACTGCTCTAGCCAAGGAGGATTAGATGATTGCTAGGAACAGGCATCTGATGTGTTTTCCATGCTTCCCTTTTCTGCATGGGTGTTTTTATTACAGTTATCCTCTTCCTTTTCCACCTGGTATACTGAGGATAAAGTAGAGTCTTTTAGTTTACATGCTGTGGGACCATGAGGAACCACATCTGAAGCCCAGCAAAAGGACCATGCACCATCTGACGATCCTGGACCTTGCTCTGGGTGAGACTCCGGGGATGTCTCCTCTGGGAAAGGAGGGAGTATAGTTCAATGTATGTAGAGGAGCATATGAGCTTTGAGGTATCCGAAGGGCAGACTATGGTAGAAACTTCTAGTTGCTTATGCTGGTATCCACTCTTCCCTTTTTCCTTAGTAATACACCTCCCAATTCTATTACCTAAAGATTACCTTTCTCAGACTCCCTTGCAGTTAGCTCTGACCTTATGAGTAAGTTCTAGGTAATGAAATGTAAAGGGAAGTGTCATTAAGTTTTTCAGGGAAGACTCTGTAAAAAGGAGGGGTCAAAATAAAGCAGGAGAGGAGGATGCCCTCTTCTTCAACTCCTCCATACCGCTTCTTAGAAAGCAAACATCATGACTTAAGTTTGCTTAGACCTTGGCCCATGGAAATTAGGGGGATGGCAGAGAGAACAGCTAGAAGGACCCTGGTCCCTGACAACTTTATGAAACCACCATACCGGTCCTCGACCTCCTGGCTTCAGACTTTTATATGAGAAAGTAAAACCTTGAGTGCTCAAGGTTCCATTTATTTGGTTTTTCTGAATGTTTTCTTGGTTTATTTGGGGAGCTAAATGTAGTCCTTACCGATAAACCTCCACAACAGGTTTTCAGCAGGGGAATTATGTAATTGGTTAGGTGTTTAGAATACCTGTCTGGTTGCAGTGTGGGAAATAGGTTGGAGATTTTAGGTATCCAGGTGAGCGTGACAGGAGCTTCTACTAGGTAGCAGTGGGGCTGGATAGAACAGTGAGATTTGAAACATATTCAGGAGGTGAAATAGACAGGACTTGGTGGTGGGATGCACTGATAGGGGGAGTCAGGCGGAGATAAGAGTCAAAGCCAGGAAGAAGGAAGCAAAAGAAAAAGGCATTTCAAAGAAGGAGTGGTTTGCAGCCTGCACTGCTGTGCAGCGGTCAAGTCAGATAAAGTCTGAGATGTGTCTGTAGGATTTGGTCACAAGGAAGTTAGAGTCTCAGGACAGTGGGGGTGGAAGCCAGACTTCAGCAGGTGGAGGGAAGAGTGGGGGATGAGGAAGTGGAGACAGCAAAGAGTTTCAAGGCTTTCGGTGGTGAAGCTGAGATGGGAGGCTGGGGTCAGAGGAAGGGTTTTGCCTTTTTTTTTTTCTTTTTAGGAGGTACCAGGGCTTGAACCCAGAACCTCGTGCATGGGAAGCAGGTACTCAACCTCTGAGCTACACCCGCTCCCCCTGTCATTTTTAAGATGGACAAGACTTGACTTGTTTAATGCTTATGGGAAGGGGTCCTTGGAGAGGTAGAGGTCAATGACACAGTAAGAAGAGGGGGAAACTGATTAAAGAGGGTGTCTGAGAAGCAGGAACGTGGTGCCACCCAGAGCTCAGTGGTGGAAGGAACCTTGGGGAGCAGGGAGGATCCTTCTCTGGGGTAGCAGGTGAAGGAGGGAAGGCAGGAGACACGTGAGGGAAAACCAGGAGACCCCCATCTGATGGCCTCCATTTTTTGTGAAGTGAGAGATGACCTCATCTGTGGAAAATGAGGGGATTGGGGGAAGGTTTGAGGAGGGAGGAGTCTGTCTGCAACAGCCATTCTGGGGAACAGGAGAAAGAGTGGGCCAGAAAACCACCAGCGGGCTCCTGGGCAGCACCGAGGCCCAGGGCAGATGGGAAACATGGTGTCAGCACCAATCGTCTAGGCTGTGTGATTTTTTTTCCCAAAGAAAATTCTTAATCTTGTCCCAAGTCCTAGGTCTGCCTTTCCACTCACCTTTTTTTTTTAAAAAGATGGTACTAAGAGTGAACCTGGGCCCTCACACATGCGAAGCAGGTGCTCAACCACCGAGCTACACCACCTTAATATGCCTGAAACTGAACTCAGGACCTGGCCCTCCTCAACCCCCAGCCAGCTCCTGCTCTGGCCTCCAGGCTTCTATTCCTGGAATCAGCCTCCCCAGGAGCCACTTCTCCCCATCCTGTCTCCACCAGCTCTCTCCTGGGCTATTGCGGAGCCTCCGGCCCTTCCCTTACCCACCCCCCTTGCACACTTGCTGGATTAGCCGTACTAAAGAGTGACACAATAAAGCTCATATTTCTGCTCACTTTGGGGGCTCCATCTTAATTGCCACTTGTTCTAGGAAGCCCTGTCTGACCAGGAAAAGTCCCAGTGGCAACTTCTACATCTTCTCTGAGAATCTGAAATTACTAGATCCTCCCCCTATTAGATAATAGACCAGGAGTGGGGGTGGGGAGGCTTTGGGACCTCCTGGCCACCTCTGTTCTCCCCAGCCCTGAGCTCAGCACCTGGAACAAACGGGCACTCGATACACAGTGTTGACTGCCAGACTGACAAAAGGATTCAAGCCCCTCATTCCAGGTCCTCAAGATCTCAGCTTAAGTTTCCATCCCCACCCCACCCCAAATCGATCCATGCTCCAGACACTCTGGGCTCTTCCCTGGTCCCCAAACATGTCCCATGCTTTCCTCCACCCATACTTTTGCTCGGACTGTGCCCTCTGCCAGGCATGCTTGCTCTGGAGACATCCCACTCACCCTTCGCAGCTCCAGCCCAATGCCTCTTCCTGTGACTTTCCCACCACCCCTCACCTGCCAGCCCGCCCTGCTGTAGCGGTCAGCTGCAGAAGGCCACGGCACATGTCCAGGCTCCCCGTCCCTGCAGCCCTAGTGGTTTGGCATCTCCCTGACGGCTGCTTCTAGTTTGCAGTTCATTGTTATTTCAAATAAAGACATTTGTGCATGATGCCAGGAAACATCGTATAGAATATTTGTATAGACAGCGTTTTATACAACTCTCTGTCCTAAAAGGGGCTTTTCTCGGTGTCATGCACTTAGTAGGGACCCAAAAAGTACTTTTTGAGTGAATTTTCTCCCTCACCTCCATAAGAATGTGACGTACTCAGGCTCCAGCTGCACACTTGCTTTTTAAATGCGGTTCTCATGTTTACAGCAAGGAAAAGGTGTCTGTTTTCATCAGTGAACAAGATTTGTCTTTTCAGGTTTCTTCCACCTTTACTTGGGAAACAAATGCATGCCTTCTGCATGGGATCAAGGCCAGAGAGCAGATACACCACTGCGTAAGGGAAAAGGAATTTCTCCTGGAGCTGATAGTTTTCCAACACGTTCAGCAACGTTTGTCTCTTGGGCTACTGCACGAGACCCTGTACCAGGAGACCTTCTAGGAAGCAGCGTGAAGCGCTAAAATAGGGAGGAAAAGACATCACTCTTCACAGCTGTTAGTTTGTTTTTCCACACTGATGTTTCATGATTGTTTTTCAGTTCAGCATATAGAGTCATCGGGGTTCTCAAAAATATGGCCTAAATAATACCGAGCCCATCTAAATGCCCTCAAGGCCAGGGCAGGGCTACATTCCTGAATAGCACCCGGTACCTACCCTTCGCATGAGGACTGCGGTTTCCTACGTGCCAGCAGGACCGTACCCCAAGGTGTCCTCAGAGACAGCGGCTTCACCACCACTGCAAACCAGAGTCTCCTTTGCTTCCATAAGGGCTTGTTAAGTCAGTTGGTTTAAGTTCCACAGGTGGAGACTGAAGCAGGTTTTATTGATCTTTTCCTTTAAATAAATGGAACTTTCCATTCACAGAACATGGATAAAGCGCCATACACTTCACTGTGGCCATCTGTCCACCAGGAAAAGAGGATCCTGCCTGAAGGGTGGGGTCACCAGTTACAGTCTCACTCTACTCCTGGCAGGTTTGGCAAAGGCAAAGGCTGGTTGTAAGGAAGGGTGGGTGGGCTCGGCCTCACAGCCCAGCTTCTCAGGAAGCAGACTTTTTGATGTCTCGTGTTTGGAGGAGAATTTCTGCCAGCAAGAGCAAGGGCAGGTGCAGCAGTGTCCCAGGTCAGGCGCACGTCCCTGCCTCCTCCTCGCTCGAGCATCTGGGTGTGGGCAGGGGCCGGGCCACCCACGGACAAACAGCCCGTCCATCCTTTCAACACTCAGAGCCCGCAGGAAAATCACACCCTTACATTTCAAACATAGCAGCAGAGCCCAGATTCCAGCAGCTGTGCTATGATGGAGTTGCATCAGTCATCTTTATAACCAAGGTCTGTGAAGTTTATTTAAACGTTCCCCTTATTTCAGCACTTCATACCTCTTCATGTGCCTTCCTGTAGGACTCTCCTTCAGTAGCCCAAGAGAATATGTTGGAAAATACTGGCTCCAGGAGAAATTCCTGTTCCCTTAGGCAGTGGCGATCTAATGAACAGGGGAAACCTGGCAACCAACTTGTGCTTGGGGAATTCTGGGTCCAGCAAAAGCCGATTGTCCCAGGAACCCCTCGCCAAGACATCTTTCTCGAGGAAGAGGAAAACTCTGCTCCATCCTTGAAACTCCAAACGTTAAGAGTTTACCATCAGCCCTGGTCACTGACACGGTAGGGACCATGATAGCCTAAAGACAGAGGTTTACCTACTAGGTGTGAGATTCTCCTGCCAGATCCTGCCAGCGGAGAATACCCCCTTGTTGCTTTTTTTCAATATCACCGAAAAGCTGCTGGAATGTCTTTAAGGCCTTTGACTGCTGTACAGAGGAGCAGGACTGCTGGAAACTCCATCTAATAATTGCCTGGCAAGCATCAACCTCTCCACTTGCCAGATAGGTGAAAAGGTGGAAATTTAAACACATGAAGTGGATTCTGACATGTTACTGGGAGATGAAAACAGTTATGGACACGCCTAGTTGTGAGAGGCAAGCATAGAGACCTGAGCACATGCTTCTCTCTGGACAAAATTCCCAAAGCTACCGGAACCCGATGGGGCGTTCTGAGCACCTGCCTCCTGGGTATCTTACACCGCCAGGAAACGCACCAGTTGCTCGAGGAGGTACAGGTACTACTAAAACACTCAGACTCTTCCTGTGTCTCCTGGTCCACTTGGGCAGGTGAGGCCAACCTGAGGGCAGGTGCCCATACTTCTGAGTAGTCCCACTCCCAGGCCCAGGCCCACTCGAAAAGAAAGGGAAGAAAAGACGGTACCTCCACCATTATCCCTCTCCCTCTACATATGAAGAAACTAAGGTTCAGGGAGGTTCCATGGCTTTCTCAACACCCCAAGAGCCAATGAGCAGTGGACAAAGGCCTAGAATTTGGGGCTCCGGGACTCCCAGGCCAGTGCTCCTGGGCCTCCAGAGAATAAGACCTGCCCACCCAGCTTGGCTGAAGCAGATTTGGAACAAGTGGTGGAATTTCTTAGGGGCTAATTCTCAACCAACTGCCACGCACTAGGGGCCTTAACTCATGGCAGGTTTGCTCCCTGCCCTCTACACCTGGAGGAGACTGCCCCTTTCCTTGTCTACATAACAGTGGGCCTGGGCTGACACTTCTCTGAGCCTTCCAGACCTCACAATCCCTGGCTATTAAAAACGGAGACCTAGAGATGTGATCATCCCGCTCATTTGCATGCCCCAGTGGTTTCCAGAGCCCTTTCCAGCACATGATCTCATTTGACCGCCACATCCACTTTGGCGATATCTTTCATTAGTTCTTTGAAGGCTCCTAGGTTTCCAGAGTCAACCTGTGCAAACAAAATACTCCCAGGAAGAGATGGCACCTTAAACTTTTACTGGCTAACACCTAGGTGGTAGTTGGCAGCTGGCTGAGAATTAGACCCTGAGAAGTGGTAAAATTAGATCCAGAGAAGTGGGATTGGGGGAGGAGGGGAATTCTAATGCCCCTCTTGGCAGCCCACCTTACAGCTTGCAGGAAGAGATTTCAAGAGAGCCATTCCCTGCCCTTCCCCTGCCAAAGACACCAAAGTTAACCAACCGGTAGAGGTTGACAGAAGAGAGAAGTGACAGGAGAGGTGAGGAAAAAAGATGGAATAAACCAACCAGCAGAGGCTCTTCAATCAATTCATTTTATTCTACAAAATGCTACTCAATTGAAAGTGGAAAAGCTAACCCAAAACAAAAACAACAAAACAAAACGAAAAAACCCGCAGGGTGGGGGAAAAAGTTTTAATATGTTCTTTCTTCCATAGCAGCAAGCTTTTTCTAACAAGCTTTCTTTAGTGCAAATACTGTAGGCTTGTATTACAGTAAAATAACAAGACAAAACAACAATACCACCAGAGCTGCTTCAGAGCAAAGCTACTCCTGAATTTTAAAAACTATACAAAGATTTTGAGCTCACCGTCCTGCCTCAAGGCCTGTTTAGGAGTCTCCCCAGTGGGACCAGTTCACCATTACACTTAAAAAAAAAAAAAAAAAAGGTGCTCAAAAGTCATTAAGTTCCCCACCCAGCAAGCGAATCTCGTACAAGCCTCCAGGGTCTTAAAGTAGACTTTGGTCCACATCATTGACATTTCTCAAATACAGATGCACAATGCTTATGATTTTCCACTATAGACCAAAATACTATATATACATCTCCCACCACAGAAAAGGACACCCCAATACCTATTCTCTATACAAAATCGATTATTTTCTTCCTCAACATCAAGTAACCACAAACTAAAGTAAATGGAATAAACTTTTAATCATACAGAGAAAATAACTTGGGGCGCGGGACAGGACAAGAGCTTCTGCTGTCTCTTCTTACAATACAGACTTCCCGGAGACCACTATCCCCAGAGGAATGGCAATCCATCTTTTAAAACAGAATTTTTTAATACAATCTATACACAAATCACAAATCATTTTAGGGAAAAAAAAAAAAAAAAGCATCATTAGCCTAGATTAACAAAAAGAAGAAGGAAGAAGGGGAGAGAGGAACTGAGTATTTTAATGCTATCTTTCTCTATTCAGGCTTGGTACAACACAAAGAAGCTGTAAACATTTAAAATAAATAATAAAATAAAGGTAGATTTTTTTCTCCCCCGTTTCCCATTGCCCCCCTCCCTCAAAATTTGACCCAGCCCCTCTGGAGCATGTTGTCGGCACTGGAAAACGGAAACCTTGGTTGATGTATGGCCAAAACACTAGAAGCATGAGACAGTGTCAAATTAGTAGCAGGATGACCGGGTTTCCTTATAAAAAGTTATAAGAGGACACAGGCACACTCAGAAATGTGTGTGCACACACGCACGCCAACCCGTCAATAAATAGTGAGATGCTGCCAAGAAGACTCAACAAGCAGAAAGTAGGAAGACCGCTTTACCGGAGTTTACAGAGAGAGCTATACACACCACATCTCCTATTGGTCCACAAATTCCACAAGGACTCACGTGACCCCACCAACCATTTGAGGAGGGCAGAGGAGCCCACGGAAGGGTGGAGAGAAAAGAGGGAGCAGTTTGGAGGTGGGAGGATAGGGGATGAGCCGTTGAGGACAATCTCAGACTGAAGGCAGTACTGCCTCGGATAAGGGAGGACGGGAAAGAACTCACCTCCAAGTGTTTTTGTTTATGCCTTACTTGGGAACCTTTATAAGGGGGGGCCCTTATCCCTTCGTTCAATCCTCAGGAGGGCTTACAAAAGTGCCTAACACTGCCTGGCACACACTAGGTGCTTTTTCTTTACCTTCCTAAAGGGACAACATGGACACCTGATCAAGAAGGAAATCAACCTAAAAAGTAAATAGTGAGATTCAAGGAACACACTCAGTCTATCGAGGAAAGGGGAGAAAATCTCAGTGCTCCAGAGAGCTCAGCCCACCCTGACACTCATAGCCATGAAGGAACAGAGAGGAGATGCCTGTTCCCAAAGCTGGAGTAAGAGAAGCAGCGGCCTCTGATGGCTCTTGGCCTTGAGAGACTCGTGTGACTGGCCACGGTGGACGTGCCGGACCTTGTGCACACACACATCGATGCTTGTCTCTGAAAACCTCCCCGATGACTTCTCTTGTTGGCTCTGGCAATTTCCGAAGCTTCATCCAGGTTCCCCTTCCTTTCCTGGGCCGGCAGCTGTCCCCATCCACCCACCTGGGGAGAGGACCACTGCCAGAGAGGCCAGCCAGGTGGTCAAGAGGGCCGTGTGTGTCACCCCAGCTGCCAAGGCCTGCCCTGCGCTGCCCCAGAGCTGCCAGCAGCCCAGTCAGAGTCCGCACCAGCTGCCTTGCTGCTGGGGACCCAGGGCAAGCTCAGCCACTCCCAGCCCGAGCACAGATCCAAGCGCCCCACTCCAGCGGCTCCCTTAGATGGAGCCAAGGAGGAAGAAACAGCAGCAGGCCTGGTGTCCAAGGATTCCGAGGCAGGGTGCGTGTGTGTCTGTGAGAGAGAGAGGTGGAGAGCTCGCCAGCAGGAAGGAAACTGAGGCAATGCTGGTGACTCGGTGTGAATTCGCTCCCGGCTCCCAGAACAAAGTCAGGGAACCCCAAGTGGGATCAGAGCTCCGAGGCCTCCCGAGAGCCTGCGGTGGGACTCGGCTTTGGCTTTCTGCTGGTCCCAAAGCCAGCACAGCTTGCAGTGTGAGCTGCAGCCAAATTCTGCCTCAGGAATGTCCAGCCTGGCCCCAACTTCCAGATGGACCTACCTCGGGATCAGTGCTGCACAAAGTGACAAAATCTGGGGGGGGGGGGGGGACTTTTAGAAATAAAAGACCAGAAAGCAGCTTCACTCAAGAAATATATATATATATTAAATATATATGTGTTATATATATATGAAACATATATATATATATGCATTTGATTAATCTGAAACCAGAAACCCCAGCTCATTAGGAACCCCTTCCCAGAGCCTCTGGGAAACCAGAAGGGCAGCTCCCCAGCCAAGGAATATGGGTGATAAAAACTTCAAAATATTTTGGGAAAAAATCCTGTTTTCAAAACCTCTCTGCGTGGCCTGACCCTCCACGTCCCGTCCAGTCATCCTGGGGGTGGTAAGCTGGGGACGGGCGTTAAATAACCATCCGTGATGGCCTTGCTCCAGAGTCCGGTCTTGCAATTCCTCCTGCACTGGGCTGACTGACATAATGTAGGACAGTTTTGAAGGACCCTGCACTCATCGCTAGAGCCGAGTCTTCCTCAGGGTGGTGACTCGGCAGACGCCTCTGCTGACCATTGTCACCTCCAGCACAGGAAGGCCAGCAGGAGCTTGTCTGGGGAGGGAAAGGCCTGGGGGGCCAGGGGACAGGGGCGGGGCTGGGCTGTTGCTGGAGGCCAGGGGACCCCCTCCCGTGAGCCCTGCTGTGGGAAGGGGACAGCGTCCCTGCAGTGGGAGGTAACGCAAACGCATCTTAGCTCAGATGGCAGCACCCAGAAAAGGCGAGACACCGACAACGAGCAACCGGTCACAGTGGCCCTGGGCCAGCAGTTCCCAGCCAACTGACCGGACCCAAAGAGCAGAGAGGGGTGGGGGTGAGCGAAAGAGAGAAAGCGCTTGGTCCCTTAGGCAGCGGATTACATAGAGAGCAGAGATGGCCACGTGAGGACCACCAGGGCAGCATCAGCCAGAGGCCGGGGCTGGCGCGGCAGCGGCAAATGCCACTCCATGGCCGCCTCCCTCCTCCTGCCCCTGCCTCTCCATCCACAGCAGATACTCCCCTGAGGCTCGGGGAGGGTCCCTGCCCACGCTCATTAAATCCCAGTGGGTGGCGTCACCCTGACAGCCAGGGTGGGGGAAGTGCGAGGTGCTGGCAGAGTGACGTGTGGGTCCTGGGGAGGGACGCTGCCCAGGTCTGGAGAGAAGGGTCCAGGGGCAGAATGGCGAGGCAATAATTAGAGGCGACGCCCTGCTCAGGACAGGGGGTGAAGGAAGCGGGCCAGGACACCCGTGTGGCTTCGCTGGCAGGATTCCTGGCCTGCTAATTAGGCGTTGAGCAAATCCAGCCTGGGCCCCGGCCGGCCGTCTCGCTCACACCCTGTCTTCTGGGCAGGCCGCTCCTCCAAGACCCGTCTCCGAGGAGGAAGGGTCCTCCGAGCCTCCCTGGCACAGCGGCTTCTCCTGGAGAGCTCAGGGAGCCCCCTTGGCGGTTCTGGAGATGGTGGCGAGCTGGGAAGTGGAAGGGTGGGGAAAGGTCTGTATTGCACTGTTGACTGTCCCCACCCCCGTGGGCAAGGCAGGCCCAGCAGAAGAGTCACCTGCTGCCCCATCTCCAGAAACGAAGCGCTTTAATGTTCAGCCCACCCCAATGAAATGTCATGGCAAATTTGATTTTAAAAAACCAAGAGGGAGCAAAACGGATGCTGGGCGGGGCAGGGGGTGAAACCCAAAGGCGCCGAGCATGTGTGCTGGGGAAGGTCACCGTCACTCCAGAGACAAGGGGGTGACCAGGGGCAGGAGTGATCCAGACCAGCTTCGGGCTGCTTCAGAAACAGAGAGATGTCCAAGCCGACCACCAAGTTCTCCAGGATTTTTCAAGAAAACAGGACGTGCTTGCCAGAGGAACGAGGGAGGAAGGCCCCATGGCTCCCAAGACACGGCCCCCAGGTCCTCCAATGCCTCCGCGCCAATTCCCACCTGGGTCTCCCCAGAGCTGGGGAGCTTCTGGCAGGGTCCCCCCTCTGGCCCCGGGGCGCTGGAAGGTGCTGGTGCCTGGGACGGAGGCAGTGGTGAGAAGCCCCTCGGGGGCGGGTTACAGAGCCAGCAGAGTGGGTGAGTTCAAGGAGTCCGAGGACTGGTCGCCACTGCTGCTGCTCCTGCGGTGAGCCTTGGAGCAGGACTCGGAGGGCGAGGCAGGCGTCTCCTGCTCCAGGACGCTGGGGTAGGTGAAGACAAGGTTGGAGGTGCCCGGAGTGATGGCGGGCGTGGAGGTCACCACGATGGGGGTGTGGAGGGGCTCCTCCCCGTAGAAGCCCCCCGCGATGCTGATAGGCTTGATGACCGAGCGCTGGGCCTTGTCCAGCCCCGCCGACGAGGACGCAGGGCCATCCTCCTCCAGGGGCTCCTGCTTCACCACCACGGCGCCGACTCCGCCGCCCCCGCCGCACAGGGGCTGCAGCCCGGGGGCCGGGGGTGACCGGCGCTCCTCGGGACTGACCTTGCAGACGGGCCCGTGGGCCACCAGCATGAACTCCAGCTTCTCCTTCTCCTTCTGCAGCTCGGCAATCTCCTTCTGCAGGCCCGACTTCTCCTCCTCCAGCTCCTCCGTCTCCTGGGTAGGGGGGAGAAGAGAGGGAGGGATGAGGATGCGCGAGGGACCGGCCAGGGGCAAATCTGGGCAAGAACGGGGAGATGAGCCGAAGAGCTCGCACACCTGGCCACGGGCCCCACTGGCTGAGCCACCAGGAAGTGCAAGATTCCTCTTATTTCCGAGGCTCGGGATGAGAAAGGAGGAGAGTCTGCCTCGGGGAGGGCTGAAATGACCACTGCAGCTGCTACGATCACGTGAAACACCTCACAGGGGACCTCACTCAGTCCCCACAATTTTTATCATTATTACTTTACAGGGGAAAGCACAAATGCCACCCCCCACTACCACAGATGATGCGGCCAAGTTTCCCACATTTGGGGGAAATCGTAGGGGGCAGCACATCCGGAGTGCAACGGAAAAGCCTTGCCCTGGGAAAACCACCTCCGTGATTTTTGTAGACGGGTGTTATCATCATCCCCATTTTGCAGGTGAGGACTTGAGGTTCAGAGAGGTTGAGTCATTTGCCCAAAGCCACAGAGCGAGGAGGTAGGGTAGCCTGGATTTGAACCCCGATGTGTGACTCCAAAGACCAGGCTCTGCTACCGCCTTGGTCCCAGGTGTGCTCCCAGGGGCCCCCGAGGGAGTGCAGAATAGTGAGGTTTGGGTGGAGAAAGAAGCACAGCAGGTGGCTCCTCCCCTCTCTCTCTCCTCGAACCTCCTCAACCCCGTACCAGCTCCCTGCAGACACACTAATGCTAAACTCTAAGCTCCGCCAGGTGGAGACCATGTGCATACTTCTGTCCCCACATCCAGGACAGTGCCTGGCAGATCATCGGGACTCAGTCGATGCTGCTTGGATCATCACACCACCCTGTCTCCCTTTGGCTCCGATTTCTGAAAAATGTGACGGTGCACAGCCAGTTCAGCCCCCTTGCTCAGCAGATGAGGAACCCGAGAGGGCCAGGACTCCGGCGCCTTCTACACGGGGTCAGAGGAGGCCTGGCACGTGGAGGGAGCAGAGGAAAAGGTGTGCATCACCAGCCTCCTCCCCACGTGTTCCCTGACACAGATTCCTGTCCAGAAACAAGGAGATACGGGGCAAGAGCTTCACTAAGCAGAGGATGGCATATTCCGGAGTAATAAAAAAAAAGTTTCCATCTGTCTCAAGGGCCTGGTGAACGTCATGAGCTTGTGAGAGGTTTCCTGTGGAGGATGTGGCTGAGGGGCCTGGGCGGCAGAGTGGGGGCGGGGGAGGCGGGGGAGCAGGGCGGGAGGCCTCTGGGAGGAGGGGAGGAAGGCGGAGAGGCCGCAGAGGCTGGGGCAGAACTGCCTCACCTGGGGCTAGAGCTCCCCTCTTCCTCCGTAGCCCTAAGGCCACAGGACATTAGTACAGGCACCAAAGAATTCCCACGGTGCACATTCCACTCCCAAGGGCCAGGGCAGTTTAAGCAGAGGGAGGAGGAAATAAGACGTGGGGGTGTGCAAGGCACTTTGTGAATCTCTCCCTCATTCCACCCACGACGGTCAGCCCTGGCCCTTCCTGTAGGGCCAGACTCTGAGAGGGCAGGGCCGGGGGCCCCCAGGAATGGGCAATTAGGTGGCCTAAGAGAGTGACTCAGAGGGCAGAATGGGGATGCCAAGGTCATGGCTCCAGGCTCAGAGCAGAAAACCCCAAGGAAAGGAAACTCAGCCGGCACCCAGACCTGCCTCCACCAGGCCCTGGCAAGCATCAAGGACCCTGCAGAGGTTATAGAGCCGAGACTGGAGGTCTCCCCCTGCCCAAGCCAGGGGGCAGAAGCCAGGCCAAAGCTGGTGGCCACGTGGGGGCGGCTGGAGCCGAGTGGTGACCCTGGGGAGGGTAGGCCTGGGCCCACCCTGCCTCCTGGAGACCAGTGATGCAGACCCTTCTGCCGTCCCTCGCCCAGGAGCCCCAGCAGACCGGAGGGCAGGGAACGCTCAGGCGCTGAGTTGGTCCAAGCAGCTTGTGCGGTCGCCTCTGTGGGCCCAGGCTGCCGCCAAAGGCCACCTCCCTCTCTTTTTTAAGCGGCACGATGCTGCTCCACATGCTCAAAGGAAGGAATGTTTCTGTCTCCACTGACTCATCTGTGGGCCCCAAGTGGGCAAGAAGAGGGCTGGGCGGGCAGGAGGCCCGGGGCTCCCCCGAGCCCACCCACAAGTGCTTCCACCCCACGCAGGGCTCCTCACCGCCTGCAGCTTCTCCGTCAGCTCCCGGCGACGGTTCCGGCACTTGGCTGCGGCCAGCTTGTTTCTCTCCCTCCGGATTCGACGCTTCTCCTCCTCTTCCGGGGACAGCTGGAAGCCAAGGTGAAAGATCACCAGCAGGTTGGGGAAAATGGTGTGCACCCATGTTTCTTTTAAAACACTGTGTTTTAAGTAGGGCAAGAAGGGCCTCCTGGCATGGGGAGGTGCAGGGGGGCACACGGCTCGTCAGCGGCCTGGAGGGCACTTTGAGCTGAACACCTTCCCCCCACCCCCCACCCCCCCCCGGGGGATGGCCCCTATTTATAGAACAGGGCACCAACGGGTTTGGAACTCACTGGCCCAGGCACGACAGCAGCATCTGTCACGTCAGCCCTGATTCAGGGCCAACGCCGGTTAAGAACAAGCTGGAAATGCTTCCCAAGAGGCCCCCTCCCCCCACACCCCCGTGCCAGCCAGGCCTGGTCCCACCCACTTAAGCTGCATCTTCCAAACCTTGGCCAATTGCTCCTCCCATCCACCCTGCCTGCTCAGCAAGCCTCATTATCCTCATTTGGGTTCAGCAGCCGCGCCAGGAGCCGGCCAACCCCCCCACACACCCCGAAGCGGGGTGGAATATTCCGCTGCCAGGGGTAGGGCCAAGGGGCCCACTCCACACCCCACCTCCCGGGCCAGCCCTGGACTGGCAGCTGCTCACGGTTCAACCCAGGGGACTCACAGCACTAGGCTGGACAGAACATGGGGGCAGGGAGGGGCGGGCAGGGGGCAGCCCTCAGGCACATAAATCTGCTGCCCACCATATATGGTCATTCATTCAACAAATGAGCACCTGCTGTATGCCAGGCAGGGTTCGAGAGGTTTGGGTTTTATCAGTGAACCAAACGAAGATTGCCCCTCCCACCCTGCAAAGACATGCCCATCTAGCTCCTTCTAAGGAGGACAGGCTCATGCCAAGTCATACCAGAGGGCAAAGCTCTGCAAGCAGGCAGGGCAACCTGTTTACCTAGAGCCCTTCCAGAGCTGCGACCCCAAGGCTTCTCTCAGGCCGGGGTGACACAGGACATGGCTGGGGCCAAAGCAGAGAGCCATTCAAAAGGAAAGAGCATCCTACTCCGTTACCAGACACTGACCATACACCTACTGCATGCCATGTGCTATATTGGGGGTTCAGAAGATACCAAGGGAAATAAGACCCAGACTCTGCTCTCGAGGACCACATGGAAAAAAAGATGAAGCTCCTTGGAGGGGAAGAGAGCTGCCCCACTGAGGGCTACCGCCATGACTGCCGGGCCCCCCACGAGGAAGGGAGCCCCCCTCCTGGCTGGGTCCAGTCAGAGGCCCCGGGGCTCCCTTACAGGCCCCAGGTCTGCCGTTGTGATGTCCTGGAGAGCAAAGCAGGGCACTGCTCCATGCCTGTCTTCACCAAGGTGACCCCATGGTCCCTGGGGAGCAGAGCCCCTGCCCCTAATTCTCTCCAAACAGCGCATGAGACCATGCCAGCTGACCGCTGGGCCAGGAAGGGTAGGAAGCCTCTGAGGCATCGGCCATCCGAGCACAGAGAAACTCCTCTGGCCTCGACTTTCAAATCTTCCTCCACCAGTCAGGGCACGTGGCCCAGGCGGAGGCAGGAAGCCCGAGGGGCTGAGGACCCGTGCACGGCCTCCTGGTGCCGCAGGTCCCCCTCTCGCAGGGCCTCAGCTGTGCTGTGCTCCGCCGGTCTGTGTCTGCCTCCCGCATCTCCTGCACCCCAAGAACAGGCTTCGCCGTGCTCTTCCATCTCCCTCCTCTCCTCCAGCTGCCCTCTCTCTCTAAGCCCACCTGGCCATGTCACTCCAGGTGGAGGCAGCAGATGGGAAGCCACCAGCTCACCAAACTAGTAACACCCCTGCTGGCTTCCAGGTCCCTTCCAAAGACTCGCTTTCTCAGAGCACTGGCCTTGGAGTCCCGCATTTGAGTCCCGGCTCCACGTCCCTCTGCCAGCTGCCATCCACAGCCCCAGGCCCTGAAATCCGCCGTCCCTCCTGGGAGGGCCAAAGGCTCCATGTTCTCAGAGTAGATTGGAAAGAGATCCAACAGACCAGGAGCAAAACACAGACACATCCTTTCTGCGTGGCCTTGTTCAAATCACTTACATCCTGCACCTCTACTTTCCCATCTGGAAAATGGGATTCATCACAGCCGACTGGCCTCCCACATAAAGTTTCTGTGCCGATCAGATGAGACACTGTGAAAACTCTCTCTAAACTAAGAGGAGCTAGAAAGACAAAAGATGCAATTCAGAGATTTCCTCTCCGAAGCTTTTTCTGAGCCCTGAAGGTGCCCAAACTGACTCGAGGCCCACCATCCACAGACTCCGGCACCTCACTATTTGGGGCCGCCTGCCCGGCTGAGGCGCTGAGGTCACTTGGCAGAGCCCTGAATACCTGTTGCTCCTAAACTGGCCTCAACCCGTGGATGACCGAGAGCCCCAGGCCCTGCTGCCAACTTGGGTTCGGGGCTCTCCACTGAAAAGGTGACCAGGGCTTCCTTTGAGACCCAGCAAGGTCTCCTCCACTGCCCCAGATTCCTCACCCACTAGGGGGAGAAAAGAGGTCTTGGTCCACTTGAGCCTCCCTTCCCCCTTGGCTGCCTTGGGGCAGCTTTTGGCCTCCAGACTGGCCTGGAAGTCTCTCCTCTCCCCACCCCCACCCGGTGAGGTGTGGGGCTACTTGTGGGAACTGTTGACATAGGAAGTGTTCGGGGCAGTGAGATCAACCCGGCTATGGTTCGAGTGTGTCAGTGCTGCCACGGGCCCACCCACAAGCCACACACACCCTCCCTCCCTGCCTCCTCAGTGTCGCCGCCATGGGCCTCAGAGGCAGCCTCCCGGCAGGCCTGGGAGCATGGCTGAGGCACCAGGCTGACTCCTGAAGAAGGCTCCTCTCCAACAGAGGGAGGTCCAGGGAAGTGGGAGTTGGCTTCAGAGAACTTCAGAGACCAGTAACCCAAGTAGCCAAGAAGCCACCCCTGCCCAGGCGTCTTCAAAGCTGCTGAGGACTGTCTCAACTGCCAATTCATGTAGGACAAAATACTCCTTGCTCTCTCCCTCCCTTCTCTGAAAAAGGAAGGAAATTCTCCAGACGGATTGTCTTGGGGCACGCCTAGGTGGTGTGGTGGGAAAACCACGGGGCTGAGGGTCAGAAGGCAGGGAGCCCAGTGCTGGCTCTGCTACTAACTCCCCGGGGGACCTTGGATAGGGCACCTCTCCCTTCTGGGCCTCAGTCTCCTCATCTGTAAAATGGGGATGGGGAGGGAAAACTAGAAAAGACGGTCTCCAGAGTCCCTTCTAGATATCAACTTCTAAATTTGGTGTGCGTTAGGCCCAGAAGGTAATGAAGAGTGACCGACACATCCTCCTCATGCCCTGCTCGCCCACAAAGTCCCTCAGAAGCTTGGCTCTCACTCAGGGGTCACCAACATGTGGGAGAATCCTGCTCATCGAGACTAAAGCTTTGACCTCCCCGGAGGAAACAGTTTTCTAAATGGCAGTATGATCACTGCTGTGCAATATGGGACGTGCCGGGCCGTGGGCCCAGCAGTGGAAGGCCAAGATGGGACTATGGGATGTATTGGCTACAGGGTCTTATTGCCCAGAGCTCCCCATGTCACCTGTACTCAGGCCCTGTCAGTACAGGTAGGGGTCAGAGGCCTGGCATGGTCCTCAGAGCTGCAGGGCTCCGGCAAAAGCTTCCCGTTTTTGGAGCAATGATCCGTGTACCTCTGAATGCCCTGGGAACTATTGGCACCGCTACGATGGTGACCCACTGGGGTTCCTGTATTGGAAAATCGTGGGCCCCAGGGAGCCCAGCGTAGAGGTGGACAGTAGTTGAAAAGGGACGGATTTCAGCGCTGTAACTGGAGCAGTTCCCCTTGTTGGCATTTCCTTTGAAAAAGGAGGTTCCACTGGTGAAGTCTTTTCCCTTCCCTGGTCTCGGGGTGGCAGGCGTTGTAGAAAGAGCACGGCGCAGCAGAGCAGGGAGCCGGCAGGCGTGCTGGGCCTCGGCTGCATCATCTTTCAAGGCACAGACCCTTCTCTCTGGAATCACGCACGAGTCCCCCAGCAGGGGCTCACCACGCTATGGGCCGCAGCGCGTAGACAAGATCGCGAGCACAGAGGCCCTGCCGTTTCCTGGTGTCCCTCCCAGCCAGGCTGACTCTTTCTCAAAAGCTGAGCCCTTTGGCAGAAAAAAGCCTGACCTCTGACCTCCTACCCTCAGCCCTCATTAGCTGAAAGCACCTGAGCAGGTCTTAAGGGACCTGAGCTGCTGAACTCCAGGAACTTGCATTCCAGGCACTCCAAGTGGCTCCTGCTTCCAGCTGGAGCCCCGGGATGCCACGGAGGAGTGAGAAGAACTGGGCAGTGCCAGCTTAGAGTCCTGCCCTTGGGTCTGCTGGGTACCTGGCTACGGGCGAATCCAAACGAGCACACAGCCGAGACTGCGTGCCACTTGTCCCGAGTCCAAAGGGCACAGCTACAGGGAGGTCAAAACAGTCCTTCCCATGTGCTGGCCACCTGGCTGCAGATGACGTGCTTTTTCCCCACACACGAGCTCATTTTGAGTGGCACCCAGCCCTATCTGACAGCATTATCCCCAGAGACTCTCAGGGGCTCCGGGTCCTCTCTGCAGTGCCCCAGGACATGAACCCTGCCCCCGACCCCAGGCTGTGGAACGACACTGCGTGTTTCCAAGGCGTACCTGCTCGTCCCTCCGCCTGCGGCCCACGGTGGTGCCAACGGTCTTGATCACGCCGGGTCTCGGGAGGGCCATGTGCCCCGGGATGGAGGCCAGGCCCGGCAGGGGGCTGTAGGGGTGCGAGCGGGGGTAGGGGCTGGACATGGAGGTGATGACCGTGGGCTGCACCATCCACTGCAGGTCCTGGCTGGTGGTGATGGCGTTGATGGTGGGGATGAAGGCGCTGCCCGAGCCAGGCATATCTACCCGGAACTTCTAGAACGAGGAGACAAGCATGGCGGAGCCGGTAAATACCGAGCAGGGCAAGCAGATCCCAGAGGGGAGCGCCACCTGAAAGCGGGGGTCGGTGCTTGGAGGGCAAGGGCAGGACACCAGGTGGGCTTTCCTGAGCAAGCCCTGGGCGAGTCCTGCAAATCCAAGACTCCCGGAGGGGGTGCTTAGCGCTCCCGGGGCCTCCGGTCAGGCCTGCTCCCTGACGGGGTCCTGGGAGCTCCATCCCCAGGTGGCTCGGTGAGGACGCCGTCACATCCCCAGTGACTTCAAAGACAGAGGCGGCTCCCCGCCGCACACACCCAGCAGGCCCTCTGCAGCCCTCCAGGCTAGCTGTGCCGTATCTGCACCTGGACCCCCAGAGCCCCTGAGTCACCTGTCAATTAGGGCCCACTTACTCCCCAGGGTACCAGCACAGGACACCGCAAGGAGCTCACACACCGGCAGCTTTGGAACAACAGAGATGGCCAGGAAGCTTACTGTCACTACGTTTGCCATTTTCCAAACAGGCTTAGGATGGGGCTGTGAGGGGGGAGCCCAGGTCCCTGGAAAGGTGTCCTCCAACCCACGAGACTGAAAAATGGTGGCATTTATGGCCAGACTTCCTGTGGCTGGCTTTATCCCTCCTCCTTCCCCACCTTGCCTTTCCCCACCGAGTCTGCACGGCTATCTGTGTTCACAGACATGTCTGTGGGAAACTGGTGTTGCGAGCTAGAGCTTTCTCCCCAGCTCTTCATTTGTGCCCAGACCACATTGCAGATCTCTCTGTGACAGGCTGCAGGAAGCATTCTATTTAAAATATAAGATGATGACAGAGTCCAAAGAGGAAAACAGCAGTCAGGTTTGGCCTTTCTTCAGGGCAGCTACTGGAAAGGGGGAGAAGCGGGGAGAAGGGGAGGGCCCCCCACGCTTCCAGATCTTCAGGGAGAGGAAGTCAGGTGAACCCTCTGCCTTCGACAATTCCTATTTCCACAAAAATGTTCTCCCCAAACTTCCTTCCTTAACTTGGTGGGTGAAATGGTAACGATCATAATAGCTAACACTTACTAGGCCTGAGTTTGTGTTTTATGTAGATTAGAAGCAGAAATTTTGGCTTAGAGAGATTAAGTAATTTATCCAAAGTGGGGTCAGGATTCAATCCAGTTTCACCTGACAGTGAAGCCAGAGCCCTCAAACACAGTGCTACGTTAGCTTCTTTAGCATGCTTCCTTCTTCCTCAAAATCCATCTGGTCAACTCTGCCGTGGGTCCCTGTAGACTTTCCCTCTCAGCAAAATGTTTGGCCCCAAATGAAACCCCCATATCATTAGCATGGACATCCGTGGGACTTGGCTATGGCATCTCCCCACTGCTCCCCCTCCCCTCAAATTCTGGCCCACTCGGACCAATGAGGATTAGAAGAATCCAGCAGCAATGGCGGCTGCCCTTCGTCTTTGTCCCCGGTGACCACATCCGGGCTCCTGCTGGGTAAGTGAAGTGAAGCTTAGAGCACCTCACTGTAGCTGAGGGAGCTTTGAGGACTCTTCCTTGCTCACTCCCCTGCCACTCATTTGTCCCCAGCCTGGGCAGTGGAATGCGGCTTCCTCACCTCCCATACTACCCTGGGGCTCCAGGTCAAGGTCATTAAATAAAGAGAGCTTCCAAGAACAACAGATTTGGGGATTCCATGAGCAAAGTTACCTGGCACCATGGATTCTAGAGTTATATGAGGAAAGCTGCCCAGTCCAATCGATTCTGGGATTCCCTGAGGAAAGCTGCCCAGTGCAACGGATTCTGGGCTTCCATGAGGAAAGTTATCTGGCACAATGGATCCTAGAATGACATGACACAAGTTGTCCAGTGCAATGGATTCTGGGGCTCCCCGGGGAAACACTCCCAAGTGCAATGGGTTCTCGGATTCCCTGAGGAAAACTGTCCAGCACAAGGGATTCTAAAAGCATATGAGGAAAGCTGCTCGACACAATGGATTCTGGGATTGCCTGAGGAATGCCACCCAGTGCGAAGGATTCTGGGATTCCATGAGGAGAGCTGACAGAGCAACGGATGCCGAGCTGGACCTCTGAAGGCAAACTGGGCTTTATCAGGAGCTGACAGAAAAGAAATAGTCATGTGTGGGTGTGCATGTGAGGGAGGGAAGGGTGTGGTGGACAAGGAAGGATCCAAGTGGGAAATGGCCTTCAAGGAGAAACAAAGGACCACCAGCCTGGGCTGTGAGGGGGCAGGGCACGTGAGAACACGCGGGCACAGATGAGTGTGTGCAGAAGCACCACGTCCCACACAGCTCTTTATCTCGCAGGCTGCTGGAGGAGGGCGAGGTCCAGCACGGCACCTGGAGTCAGAAGGCCTGGGAGTGAGGCCTGGCTCGGTCACTGAGTGCTATGCCCTTGACGAATCACTGAGGACGGGTTCCCAAAGTCACACAGTGCCATGAGGAGTGAATAAGCAGCTACTGGAAGAGGTAATCACAGGCTGTAAAGCACACTCCCCTGGCGCTCGGGCCTGGCTGCATGTTAGAACATTCTGAGGAGCTCTGAGCAAACACCAAGGCCAGGCCTCCCCATCACACTCTGAAATCTCTGGCTAAGGGGGTGCCCCTGATAGTGGTATCATCTAAAAGCTCCCAAGGAGCAGGTTAACGTGCAGCCAGTGTTGCAAAACCCTGCTCCAAACAAAAGAAGATGGCATCCTCATCACCAGCACCTTCATCACATCTCATCATCGCACAGGGTGGCTGCTGGGAGAATGGCCAGCTTCCCACTCCAGGGAAGCACCCAACATTTCTATTCCATCTCTCCTCTGGCGTCAGGCTCTCAGCAGGCTGGCCTGCGTTTGAAGGGCCGGCGGCATCCAGAACGATGCCTGGATGTGACCCCACTCCCATGGGGGATCTGTCAGCTTTCCTTTGAGGAAAGCACCCAAGATATGCACTCCCCTTCCAACAAGCAAAATCACTCCCATTTTAGGCTTGGGGAAGCAGGCCAAAAGCCTGCAGCAAAGAGGCTTAGGAATAAGTGGGTGACTCTCGGGCCCTCTCGGGGCCCTCTAGTCCCCTCGCTCTGTGGACAGCAGCTCTCCAGAATGTGCTCTCGGCACACACCAGCCAGATTCCTTGCGGCAATCAGCTTGGTCTAGACAAAACAAGCCAGCAATAAAAACAAGGCAGTAGGTAATAACTGCCTCGGAAATGCATGTGCACCTTGCTTGAGACGGGAGATCGGGAGATCGCTGGCTCCAAACTGCAAGGAAAACAATGTCCCATCCCCGGAGGGGACTAGGGCTCTGGTAAAGAACGCTTTTGTCTCCAAGAGAAGCCTCTCCGGGAGACACACAAAAGTTTAAATTAGATCTGGCAGATGTGTCCTGTCTCAGCTCTGAATGTATTATTCAGAAAGTGCCATGGGGGTGGGAAAGCAATGGTGAGGTTAGCAGTCTGGCCCCAGAAGTTAGCCTGGCATTCTTGGACAGCAAGGGAACCCCAGAGTCGGCCAAATGTCACGTGAGGGACAGATCACAGTTTTCTGTGAATGAGTTCACAATAAACAGAAAGCAAGACAGGGCCTCCCAGCTGGGAGCAGTAGGGCACTTTCAGCCCTGCTGCAGCTCCAGGTGTGTTTTGAGGGTGGGTGGCACCTAACTTGGCTTCCTCCCACCTCCCCCTCCCCATGCCCGTGCCCTCCAGTCCCTTTGGAGGCTCTTCCTCTAGGGACAGGATGGAAGATGCTGGGTGGTTGGGTGGCATTCCTGCCTGGCAAAGCCTCCAAGTGCTCGACATACCAGTTCAACCTTGTCTATCTCTGGGTGGGCAAAGAAGGCCTGAAAAGGGACAAAGCAGCCCCCACCGGCCCCCTAGAGCAAACATCCCCTGTAAAGTGCCTGGCAATAAACATTTTTGACTTCTCGGACCACACAGGCTCTGTCACAACTACTCAACTCTGCCGCAGTAGCATGAAAGCAGCCAGGGACATTAGCTAAACACAGGCAGGGCTGGGTCCCCTAAGCTTTATTTACAAAAGGACTCAGGTCATAACTCGCTGACCCCCTGTCCTAGTAGTTCACTCTCATCTGCTAGGCTCAGGCTGGAGGGAAAAGAATACAGAGAACGAAGAAGAAAACAAAAGATCCAGAAGCCAGAGATGGCTCTGGCTCCTTGGTCTGAATCTCCAGACCTCGAGGCTGAAGTTCGAGCCTGGCTGCAGGTCCTGCTGCTAGTCTTTGGGCACCAGGACCGCATTTTCCATGTGGTACCTGGATCTAAAGGTGCCATGGGGTGCTCAGGAAATATGTATGCGTTTCCCCCATCACCCAGAAGAAAACTCAGACCACAGGGCCACCCCAACCTCATCAGGTCAGAGAGGGTCCCATGGCTCAGTAGGTGACTTGGGAAAAATGACCTCTCTGTCCTCAACAACAGGGCCCAGATTTCAGAGATGGGGGTCACACGGCAGCCTTCTGCAGAAGGCTCTGGCACCAGGGTTGGGGCCCCACAGGCACGGGTGGGATAGAGGGTTAGCCCAGAGCCTTCTGAGCTGGGCAGAAATGGCAGTGGAGCTAGAAGCTAGGCGTGGCGCCCTTGGCCTCTGCCCTTGGCCGGGCATTTCGCCATCAGAGTGATTCCTGACAGGGCCTCCAAACTCTCAAGGCAGGCCTCCCTGTGGCCTCAGGGACCTGCATTACCAGGCAGATGTGACTGTCCGTGTCAGGGAAGGGACTGGGTTGTTTTTCTTTAAGAACCCCTTTCTTAATTGCCAAAACAGGCCGGGCAAATTTCAACATCCCAGGAGACTGGCTCACGGGGAGAGGGGAGGGTCAGGGCAAATGCCGCCTCCTGCTTCCCATAATACCCTCATGGAGGCCCAGTTTGCCTCCGCTCTCTATATTTTTACTGACTTCTGGATGTTCTCCAAAGCCACCTACAGGAAACACAGCCACTCCTCACCCCTTCTGCACTGGACACCACACAGTCCCTTTCCACAGTCCCACCTATCTGAGGATGTGTCACAAGGAAAACTGCTACTGCCAACTCTCGATGGCCCCGGGATTTACAGGAGGTGGCCTGCTCGGCAGCCTCTTCTCTCTCCCAGGTCCACTTCAAAGAGCCACTTCATCTTCCTTCACCTAACTACCAGGGCAAAGCAGGGACAGAAGAAAAGTGGCTGAAATGGCTCGTCCTCCAGGCAGCCTGGTTTCCTTCCTCCCAGGGACTCCCAAGGAAAGAAACTCCAGCAAGGCCCTTCTGGCCAGAAGGCTCGCCGCTAAGCCCTGGAACATTCTCTCCGCAGTTCTGTGAACCCCTTCTGTACCCACCCCTATGCCTGGGGCAGCTTTGCACGCAATGAGAAAGGCCCGTCACCTCATCTTCCTGGAGAACCCCAGGAGGGTAAGGCTCGGGAAGGAAGGCGCAGGGCCACAAGAGAGTGCTGGGCCGAGAGAAGTCTGGCACGGTCCCTCTCCAGGCCAGGGAGATGCTGGAGGATAGAGGTGCCAAGTGGGGTTTGGAACAGTAAAAGATGCGACTGCCTCCATCAGGGCGGCGGTCATCATTCTGAAACGTGGCTACCAGCAGATACCACACACACCCACCACAGATGAGACGTGTCCACAAAGTCATGGGGATCTTCTGTTGTGTTCTTTCTTTCTTTCGATAAATAGACCAGAATGTTAGCTTCCTGAATTCTCACAATCAGTATCTTTATTTCTGTTTAACAGAGGGAAAGAAATCTAAGGCAGAGGTCCTGTCCTCAGGGGGGCCTGCTTTGGAGTGCCTGGTCTTTGGGGGTACACTCTCCCAGCCAGATACCCGAGACTGAGACTGGCAGGACTCAAGGTTATATTCTGCTTTGGACCCAGTCTGATCACTCAGACCTTATTTGGCAGAGTTAGTTCTTTTCAAAAAAAAAAAGAATCAAATTTGCCTTCCAAGGACAAAGATTTGCTAACAGGGAAGATTTTCAAAAGAATTGGCAACTGGCTGAAGACAACTCCCAAAGAGGGGGCACTGCAAGACTTCCCTGAGTCTTAGCAACAGCCACGGCCATGGAGTAAGTATCGAGTCTCCCCGAGGAGTCCATCTGAGAGGAATCTGGACATACAAATCTGGTGTGTTTGGCTTAAGAAAGAAAAGAAAAAGCACATCTCCTAACTTCTCACTCGCCTCGAACACTGCGGCAGGCAGAAATAAGTAAGGGAAATGCACTCAGGATTTTGGGTAGGAAAAGTCAACTGCCACTCAGACAATATATGGCTGCTACCTCACCCCACTCACTTTGATGAAAACGCGGCACTGGCTTCCACCATCAAGAATCAGTGGGACAGACAGATTCCTGGGATAACATTTTGTTTGATCCTAATCTACAACATCTGTTAAGATCAAGGCCACAAAAAAAAAAAAAAGGAAAAAGAAAAACACCAGACCCTCACAGTATACCTCTGAACTTCCCATCAATTCTGAACACTTACCCCGCTTTCCCCCCCCCCAAAAAAAAAAACAACCCCAGTGTCCTGATACAAGCACATCAAAAAAGGCAGCCTGGGGAACTCGAAGACGTGGTGTGGGCACAGGATGGACAGACAGGCATCAAAATAGGAAAAGATAAAAGTACCCCTTTTTTCAATCAGGCTTTATTTAGAGCAATCGAAAAATTTAAAAAGGAAACTACACTTAGAAGTCAAGTCATAACTAATCCCTGCTAAATATATGGCATTTATTTGTCCCTAATCAAAAAAAAAAATTCCTAAGAGTTCTGAAAACCAAGTTAACACTTGCTGAGGCTGGAAAAATACATCCCAGGATGGTGCTTCTAAGAATGTCCTCTAGGGGGCACTAGAGAGGTACAATTGGAGCTGACTTGGGAATCACAGTCATTTCTGGTAAAAGTTCTTTGATGTGAGGAATGTCCCAGCCTGGTACAGTTGGCAAAAGTTCACTCTGGGGAATTTTGTGTGTGTGTGTGTGTGTGTGTGTGTGCACGCGTGCGTCTTGGGAGGGCGAGGTTGCTGGAGAAAAGAGAGTTTGCCTGGTATTCCTTGCTTCCACAAAGGAAATATCCTCCTTGATTTATTTTCACAAGTTATCAGAGAAACAGACAAATGGCAGACCTTGGAAAAGTTCTGGGTCTTGTTTTTGTTTTATTTTTTTATAAAAAAAAAGGGGCCCAGCTGATGAAAACAAGTTATGAAATGACCTATGTTTGTGTAACTGGCTGGATTGCGTAATGCTCAGTGCCTGAGACCGTAAGAGCCAAGCAGGCAGGCAGGCATCTGTCTAGGAGGTGTTTTCCTAGGAAAGTTAGGAGAGAGAAAACAACAACATCCAAAAAAACTCCAGGAAGGGGAGATGTGTGCACCTATCACTGACAAAACAAAATCACCAACGATCAACCTCTGAGATTAAAACTATAACTGGAACAGGAAATATTTTTCATGCTTCGCGTTCCAGCCATATTCAAGAACAGAAGCTTTTAAGATGAGTTATCTAGGCCCTCCAAATGTCACTCCAACTCACCGACGTGTAAGATTGAACTTTACGAAGCTCAAGAGGAGGGTAAAGGAAAGCTCTGGGTTGAGTATGCAGCAATGAAACTGACCAGAAATACTGGACCCCGGGAAATAGAATGTTCCCTTCCCCAAGGAAAATCCAGGATCTTACGTGGATTGGTCCGCTGAGAAGCCTTAAGGGAGAAAGATCCAGCCACTAACTGTCCTGAGAGTCTCCCACTCAAGGAAGCAGAGGGAACTAAACCGATTACAGGTTTTATCTGGTATGTAATAAAGTTACCTTGAGTCTGAGATTGGGTGGAGTCACAGCACAGACTTGTGAGATAACAAAAGCTCTCAGGTCAGTTGTGCTCAAAGTTGGAGAGGTGATGGGAAAACCCTCCCCAAGCCCCCAAGACCCCCAGGGCCAGGCAGGCAGGCAAAGTTGGCTAAAGTGGCATTACTTTGCCAATCCCTCTGTTCGAGAAGGAGCCTCACTCCTGCCGCCGGATTGACCAGGCAAGTAGATGGGCGAGCACCCCGTGCACTGGTTACTGCTAATTGCAAAATCCTCCTGTGTTACAGCATGCCAGGAATTGGCCAACAGCTGCTTTTTGCATCGGTAATGAGGCCCCATTACGCTCTGCTGGAGCGAGTTCTCTTCCTTCTTCCTAGCGCTGGTTTCCTGTCTGATTTTCTTCCAAAACAGGGAATTGCCTCCGCTCACATCCTGGGCTCAAAGCCCCAGTGACACAGATTACTCAGTCAGGGCACTAATGTCCGGACTGGCTTCCCACACGGGCCCCAGGAGCTGAAGCAGTGAGGCGGGAATGAAACGTTTAAACCATCACTGCCCCAGAAAGGGCAGAGAAAGCAACAGGGGAAGAAATCAAACATGCCCTTCAGATAAAAGGAAGGGGGGGTGTTCAAGGAGAGGCTGAGGGGGGGCAGGTACAAATGACTCCACGCCACTGCCGTGTGCAGCCTGAGTTCCGTAAAGCCCACGAGCATGACTGGAAAGCAAGCAGAGCGAACCACTTTTAGATGAGATTTTAAATTCACCCTCTCCATTCCATCTTAAGGCTGTCCTGCCTGCACGCTCAAACGTGCAGACTCCAAAGGAGGCTCCTACAGGGGGTGCATGTGGGGGCAGCAGAGGAGGTAGAGGCGAGACAAGGCAGAGCCACTTTGGGGGGCTCACCAAGTATGGGAGGTATCACAGGTCAGTGCCAAACAAGAGCCATGTTTCCATTCTCCTCCCCAACTGGGTCCACCCCTCCCTGGGGTCCCACCCCAGCCTCTCCCCGCTCCCTTGCTTCTGGAGGTCAAGACCACGGTCTTACTGGAGCAATTCTTGCTCTACCCAACTTCCCTAAGCCCCATGGATCCTGCCCAAGGTGGGCTTCAGGTTGAGGTGGGCCCTGTAGGTAGGTAGACTGCTAACCCCACCTGGGGGGCACTCCACCGCCATCATGGCAGCAGCACCTTCTGGTATTTCTAGACACGCAGAGAGCACACACAATCCCTCCAGAGCAAACCAGTTGAGCTGCTTTAGAAGCAAGTTGTTTTTCTGCTTCCAGAACTACCCAGGAGCCTAAGCGAGGTCAGTTCCGTGCACTTCTCTCTGCTGGGCCTCCTTGCCCAGGGAACCCCCAGACCCTCAAGCCACCCCCTTCTAGGGGCAGGGCATGCTCCTGCCCAGGATCCGTAGAGGGGATGGGTGCGGGGCACAGGGGCAGCCACCCGCGCCAATCAAGGCTGGCCTCCTCCCGCTTGACCTTCGCACCTGATTTCCTGGGCAGCCACCGTCACCCTCGCTCTGGATTACTCTGAAAGAGCCCCACCATGTTTGCCCGTCCCCACCCTCCTCCAGAAGCGAGGCTGATGGAGAATGGGGGAAGGGAGCGAGAGGGCCTTCCCAGGAGCGCGCCCCTGGATGACGCGAGGGGCTACTATTTCCCGACTTTCTGGTCTGTCCACCACCGGGAGAGAGGGGAGAGGGACGGAGGAGTGGATGTTCCCTGGGAGAGGAGATAACTGGCTCCTGGGAAGGGGACCTGCAATTCCTGGATAAGATGGATAAAATGGGGAGGGAAAGATCTGCTGGTTCTTCAAGCCCTCTCCCTGCTCCAACTCAAAAAAAAAAAAAAAAAGTGGGGCAACAGGACAGGATGAGACTGGAGAACTTGGAAGGACGGCCCGAAGGTATTTCCTCGCAAAGTCAAGAAAAAGAAAAGAAGAAAACAGGGCAGCGGCGCCGAGAGGAGGGCGGGGGTCCGCGCGCGCCGCCAGGTGCACCCGAGGCTGCCACCTACCTGCTGGCCGCCGCCGCTGGAGTAGGACTCGGCGTGCGCAGGAGAGCCGCTGCTGCCCCGGGACGAGGTGTCAAAGTTCCCGGGATAATCTTGGAACATGATCCGCGGTGGGAGCCCGAGAGGAAACAGGGTGTTTGTCTTCCCCCGCCCTCGTCGCGGCCGCGCACTGGCTGCTGCGCGCTCCCTCGCTCGCCGGCCGCGCCCCGGGGTCTGGCCCCAGCGTTCGCGCTTTTCGCCCTAGAGCACCGCGGGCGGGCGCGGAGCGCAAGGCAGCGACCCCCGCGAGGCAGGACCCCCCCCCGCCCCGAGCGCCTGTCGCCGCGCCGCTCTACGGCTCGGGAAGCACCACGGGACCAGTTGGCCACCCGGTCCCTCCCTCGAAAAAGTCTGCGCGTCCCTCGATCCCTCCCCCGCGCGCGCCCTCCCGCCCCCACCGGGACCGACGTCCAAAGCAAAAGGTGAAAATGCGGAAAGGATGCGAGTCCCGCGAGCCCTGCCTGCCGGGTCTGGGGGCTCCAGACTGCAGAGATAAGAAAGGAGGGCGGGCGGGCGAGAGGAGGCTGTCCGCTTGGAGAAACTTCTGCTATTTCCTCCTTTTGGAAAAGGGGCCCCAGCGTAAACTTCCTGTGGCTAGACCCGCTGCCTGCGTTTCGGGGCTGCCGGACACTTGGCCAGAAGGAGCGAAGCAGCCCGCGCGCGCGTCCCGGGCCCCTGGCGCGCCGGCTGGAACGTTCGCCCGTGAACTTCCAGCCCAGCCGGGGGGGCGGCGAGCGACGCGGCTCCGGCACCCGGTCCCGGGGGGGCCCCCGCTCTCCTTCCCGGCGCCCGCGCCTCGCCCGTCGGCTCGCGGGCCCTGCCTCTGCCCGCCTGCGCCGCGCGCTCGGAGCCCCTGCGCTCTGCCCGAGATGAGTCACTACAGTGGCACGAGTTCAACTCCACACTCTTTATTATCCAGCCCCCGGACCATGTGGATTCACTCACGTCAACCCCAGACTCCACCTTGCGGGGAGGAGCGCGCCCGGGGAGGTGGGGGGAGGAGGACGAGGAGGAGGAAGGGAAGCGGGAGGCGGCGGGCAGCGCGGACGCCAGCTGCGGGCCCCGGAGCGAGGCAGGAAGGCGGTGGCAGGGCCTCGGCGCGGTCGGGCCGCGCGCCCTGGGGAAGCCGAGGCACCGCGTCTTCTCCCCCACCCCCACCCCCACCCCCACCCCGTCCCCACCCCCAGCGCCCTTGGTCTCTTCCATTGGCGCACGTTGCCAAAGATGGTCATTTGCGTTAGAGGACGTGAGTGCGGGTTTCCTCGCTCTCGGGTGACGTGGGGGGGGAGAGGGATTCCCTCGCCCGCTCACGAGCGCGCCGCTCCGGCTCGCGCCTCCGCCCGGGCCTGGGCGCGGGGCCGCGGCGCAGTGTCTCAAAACAAAAATCACGCACCCGAGGAGCGAGCGGGGTCGGCTTCGGGAGGCGCCACCGCGAGGCCGGGAGCCGGGCGCGCACTGCCGCTGGCAGGGAAGGGCGCGGCCGGGCGCGATGGCTCGGCGCCCTCCGCGGCGCCGCCCGGTGCCCGGGCGCCCTGGGCGCGCAGGCTCCCCGGGCTCCCCGCGCCGCCCTGCGGCGGGCCTTTCGCGGGGCGCGGCGCCGCGGGCCGGGGCCGGGCTGCCCACTGCTTCCTTTTCCCCTCCGCCGGCCCTACATTTAATTTGTTAGGAGTAGCCTAGAAGACGAAATTAACCCGCCAGGACATTCCGGACGGTTAGGACGCGTCTACTAGGAGGAGCTGGGCAAACCCCAGGCTGTTAACGATAAAAAAGAAAACCAGGGAAGGAGGGAGGCCGGCGAGAGGGAGAGGGTGTGCCCCAACATTGTCTCCTGCTGTTTGGAGCGAAGTTCAGGGCGCGGGTGGCTCGCACTCCCGGGTCTTCCCGCCTTGCTGGGCGGGGCGGGGAGAGGTGCCGGGTAAGAGCCCAGGCTTTGGAGTCCGAACGCCTGACTGTGCCATTTACGAGCTGTGAGGCCTTGGACGAGTCCTTGAACCTCTCTGGGCCTCAGTTTCCCCCTGTAAAAGGAAGGTGTTGGACCAGGTGGCTGTCTAAGGCCCCGGCCAGCGCAGGAACTTCTTCAGTCCTCTGCAGGATGATGGAGTGTGACCGGAAGAGCACTGTTCTAGGAGCCAAGGAAATTGGCTTCTGGTAGGGGCTCTGCCACACTCTCAGTTTACCCAACTGTTCAGTGGCGCCTTCTGCACTCTCCAGGGCCCTTAATGGAAAGACCTGTTGCTTAAGAGTCCTCAGCGGACTGTTAAACGCCGCACGTTCTAACACACCACAGTTGCAGTCCTCAGTTTCCCGATCTGTAAAGTGAAGGTGTTGCTAGGAAAGAAAAATAGAGCCGGGAATTCGAAGCTTTCCCGGGGCTCTATATAAAGCGCAGGCGTTTCCTGGACGGCTGGCGGCATCTGGTCGCCCCAATGGCCCCAAGATACGGTAATCCCAAACAATACTCGGGGTCATTGTTTACGACCATAAAACACATTATGTCCTAAGCGCCATCCCCAAGGACGCGCTCAGCGAGGGGAGGCGGGCCGAAGACTCCTCGCACCGCCGTCACCGCGCGCCAAGCAGAGTCCCCAGCTCCGCGGGCCCGGGTGGGGTTGGGGCGGGTGGACGCACGCCGCCCGTGGGTGCTGGGTGGTGTTTTTTTTAAAACCCCTGCTTGTCCTGCCTGGGTGTTTACGCGCCTCTCCCAGCAGGACCGAGTAAATGCAGTGCTTTGACGCAAAACGGATCAGCCCGGTCCCCAGCGGCGGCAGCAAGCTCAGAGTGGGGGCGGGGGGGGTGTGCAAAAGAAGAAAGCGTGACACGTTCCGGTCGCCTCTCCGCCCCCTCCCCGCGCCCAATGCCCCGGGCGCAAGGAAGGCAGGCCAGGCGGGCCCCGAGGCGCCCTAGCGAGATCTTGGGGGGCTGCAAGGGGAGGGGCGCCCCGTGCGCCCAGCGCCGTCCCCCGCGCAGCCGCGTGGCGGGGCAGCGTGAACAGACGCACTTTTGGTTTTCCTTTGGGCGGCAGCGGCTGCCCCGCCCTCCCCCACCCAGCGCTCGAAAATCCGGGTGCTTCTGGGTCTTTCCCACTCGATCCTTCCAGTAATGCGGGGTGGAAAGGGGGTGGGGAGAGGGGAGCGGGAGCTTCCTCCGTGGCCTCCGCCACCCCGGGCGCGCCCAGGCCCCGAGTTGGCGCCACCCGGAGGGGGCGTGCGAGCGCATCCTCGCGCCCTCGCCCTCCCCCGCCTTGCCCTCACCCCTGGCCCTGTCCTTTCTTGTGGGTTCCCGTAAAGCCCAGCAGCCCCGAGACGTCTGCAGAACATCACGGAATCTGTGCTGCTGCAAGTCGGCAGCCTCTCCTTGGTGCTCCCGGGCCTGCCCCAGAGCGCTTTGATCCCGGCCTTCCCCTGCTCCAGAACCTGCGCTGGCTCTCACTGCCCGCCGGGAAGCCTCCGTTTTGCAGTCCGTCTTTACTCCGACCGCGGGACACACAGTCCCTGCCGCAGGACTGACCACCTGGACCGGCTGCTTCCTCGGCTGGGCCTCTATGCCAAACCGAGAACGCCATCTCCAAGCCCGGCCTACTGCGCCCTCCGTCGGGAGTCACTGCAGGATCGCTCAGTTAGAAAGAGGCCTTGAGCTGCCTGGAATAACAGATGCCAAGGAAAACAGAGCCTAGCGTTTACTGCGCGTTTCCCAGGAGGCAGATACCGTGCGGATTGTTGTACAGGCCTTGTCTCATTTAGTCCTCACAACAGACACACGAGGTGGACGGTATCTCCCGGTGGCAGGTGAAGAAAGAGAAATTACGTAGCTTGTCCCGGGCAACTGGTTACGGTGGATTAGCGACCCAGTGGATTAGCGACCCAGTTGGGAGTTCAGCTGGCCGGGTCTGACTCCAGGCCCTCCTCCTCTTATCAGGATGTGGAATTCCCTGCCTCCTGCTGAGAGGTCTTTGTTTCTCTCCAACTGGCCTGAAAGTATGGACTTCATTGGGCTCCTGGCTTTGACCTACACTCAGAGGTGCCCCTTAATTCTCTGTTGCATACAGTTCCAGCACCATCCCTCAGTTCAAATGCAGGTGATGTCAAGCCAGGGAAGGGAAGGAGAGGGATGGGGAGAGATGGGTGGTTTGGGCAGTCTTTGCCACTGCCTCTCTGTGTCTCCAGGACCCACCGGCCACACCTTTGCCAGTTTCCTCATTTGTCTGTCCAGCCCAATGTTTGATCCCTGAAAGTGACACCAAGAAATGACTTGACGCCCAGAGTGGCTGTGAACCCCCCTTTCCCCGGGCTGCTGCACTGGGCACGCATCTGAGTGCTGGGCATTCATAAAGTCCTTTCACAGACACGGTCTCCCTTGTCCTCACCCATGACAATCCTGCAAGGGATGTGGACACCTGTCCGGGTGACTCTCAAAGAGGGCTAAGGGACAGACTGGCAAAGCAACCTGCTCAAGACTTCCCAGCCCATGGGTGTCGAAACCTGAACTCAAACCCAGCCCTCTGCCCATTACCCAGGCTCCCAGCCTCGAAAGGTCAGAAGCAAACTCCACGTGCTGACAAACTGCCCTCTAGGCCTCATGCCTGGACGTGGCTGCCATCATTTCTCCGTAGTAAGCCGTACACTTGGGTGATGGTTTAATGTTTCTGAAAGCTGGATGCAGCATACAATCAATGACGACTGTGGAAGTGTTTCTGTTTGTCCACAGACCTGTGGCTTCACCAGGGGTCCATCAGGAAACATGCTTCACCCCACATGGGTCAGAGGAAGGGCTTTTAATGGAGAAGCTTTTTGTAGAGGTGCGGGCAGGGTCCAGGGAGCATCGAGGGATGTTGGGGCACCCAGAGTCTGGCAACAGCTGGAAACCATGACCAGCTCTAGGGTTGAAAGGAAAAGGGGAGGAAACAGCGTCCAGAGCCTAATGAGATCTAGGACCACGGGACACGGGCCATCTGGGGCTGCAGGTGTGGGGAGAAGTAGCTACTGCCAGAGACGCTGCACTAGAGAAGGGAAGAAGCCCGGAAGGGAGCCTGACCTCTCTACCTCCCGCTCCAGCTCCTGCCAAAGGGCAGGGGGCCCAATCAAAGCGGTTCCGCCAGGTGGGGGTGGGGGGCGCACAGAAAAGGGCAAAGAAGGGTGGCTGGTGGAAGGGGGGGCAGGGGAGGAGGGCACTTGGCAGGCGGGCTGACCAGCAGGGCTGTGCTGGAACCCACCCTGCATCTTATCATCACCAGCCCTGCAAGATGGGGCCCAACAGCCCTCAGTGCGTCTCCCACCTTGCTCCCTGCCAGGAGAGGGGGGCTGAGCCTAGCTTTTTCAAACCACACCCCCTGTTCCTTTAAGCATTGCGGATACACTGAGCTATTAATCCAGCTGCATCAGATCCCTCAGGTGTGAGGCCAGAAAAAAAAGGCGGGGAACCATTGGCCCAGCGGGAGGGATCTCTTCGGGGCTGCAGAAGCTATCGGCCTTCCTCTCCTGCCGCTGCACACGACCTTTTAGGTTTGTTTTTTTTACCAGAAGGTCTGGGGGATCGAACCCAGGTCCCTTCGTATGGGAGGCGGATGCCCAACCATTTGAGCCACATCTGCCCCCACATGATGTGCTTTAAATTCCAGCTTAAGTATTCTGAGCTGTGCCTGTACCTTCCCCCAACGTGATCCCCCCTTCATGCAACAGAAGAAACGAAAACAAGGAAGTCAAGAAATGACCACACTCTAGGCGGTCATAACACTCAAATTAAAACTGAATGTTCTCCATCTGGGTGATGATGACACGTGTACACCCAAATGAGGAAAAAAAAAATCAAACTGTATTATTAAAATTAGGACATTTGATTCACTTTGTGTGTTATCCCTCAATTAAAAAACAACAAACAAGCAAAGAACAGCAACAACTTTTTGTTGCCCAAGACTGCACTTAGAGGAGCTTGCGGTTGGTGCAGAGTTTACAGAAAGCACAAGCCAGCCAGGGCTCTCTGTACAGGGCCACTGGCAGTCACTGCCTTAGGGTAGGACTTGGGGGCAGGAAGAAGGGACTTCCCATAACCAGGTTTAAGCCAGATACATTCCAGAGATAAAGTGACCAGTGCTATTATTCAGAAACATCTGTGAGTCAGAACAGAAGTTACCCTGGTAGGAATGCTTGTTGGGTCCCCAGGGGAGGAACAGGGCACCTTCCCTCGCTTCCCTTTCTCGTTGTAAGATCTGTGAGCCCACGCCTTGGCTTCCTGCTTCCTGCTCCACGCCCAGGAGGCTCCAGGCCCCCTCTAGGACCTCCCAGCCATTCCTCAGCACAAGAAGGCAAAGGCGTGGAAGGGCCCTGCCCTCTGGCAGTTTACAATCTAGCTGCAAAGGATAAAGAGTGGCACACACGGGCCACACAGGTTCTCCCTACCCATGAGCTCTATCACACCCGAGCCAGGCCTGGCCAAACAGGACAGGCCGCTTCCCTGGCTACAGCCGTCAGTTCCGGGTTGTACATAGGGCAGCCCTAAGGTCCATGAGAGCCAGACCTGAGGCTTTGGCTGAAACCTTTGGGAAACACACACTCTCTTTCCACTGGGAGACCAAGGTCTTTACCACAGGCTGCCTGGAAGAGAGCCCACCCGGGGGGAGGCACAGCCAAGCACCCCGTTTCCGATACCAGCCTTCACCTGGACCGAGGTGTGCCTCAAGTGGTCGTATCCCTGGGCTTTCCAGGGATATGGATCCAGAAATTTCCCTTTTGTTTAAGCCAGTTTTGAGTTGGGTCTCTGTCACTTGCAACTGAAAGGGTCTACATGAATGCACCAAGGTTTGCTAGACATTTCAAGGAAGACAGGTTTTAAAAAGTACCTCTCTTCAAAGTGTTTGGTGAGGGATGAGACAGACCCTCCAGTACCTTTAAAATGAGTCAGAACACATGCCCACCCCAAGGCAGCCTCCGTGTCTCTGTTAGTGCAGAGGGTGAGAACCTGTCTGATCAAGCGCATCAGAAAACGCGTCATGGAGGTGAGGAAGGTGGAATTGGCCTCAGGAGTCCAATAGGTGGGGAAGTTGCAGACCAGACGGCTTTAGGAAAGGCCCAGATTCTGGAAGGTGTAGGTATGCATAGCAAGAATAATTTGATCAGATTGGCTGAGACAGGGGAGGGTGTAAAATTGTCTGGGTGGGGGGCAGGTGCTGAGCTGTCTCCAAACGCCTGAAGGTATTCTCTGTGGGAACAGAGTCGGGCTTATTGGGTATGGCCCCAAAGGGCAAGGCTAAGGCCAAAGGTGGATGCTGGCATTGGGGGAAGAAAGATTTGACCTCGGTTGCGGGAAGACGGCACTGCCTGAAAATACCACGAGAAGCCCCCAGGAGATGTTCGCAAAGAGGTTGGAGCTGTGGGGCAAGTGTTTAAAAGGGGATGGAGAGACCAGATGGGAACCTGAATCATCTGACCCTTAAAATTCTGTGTTTTGTGCCAGGCATGAGACTCTATTGTGGAAGACCTTGGAAAGGTTTGGATTTAATTCCAAAGGCAAAGGCTAATACATCCCAACTTTAAAAGCACTGTGACCTCTGGGGAGAGCGAGGAGGAAGCAGGAGTGGCAGCGGGGGGTCAGAGCTTCACCTGTGTATGTGAGTTTCTTCTATAAATATACACTTTCTTTCTTTTAAACTTTATTTCTTTTAAAAAGACACAATTTGGGAATTTTTAATATGGATCAGATCTGGGATGATGCCCAGGAATTGTTTTTAATTTTGCTATGTGGGATTTTGTTTATGTGAGATATTATCCATATTTTTCAGAGCTTCGTACTGAGAACATAGGGATGAAATGACATGATGCTTGGAGTTTAATTTTAAATACGTCAGCAAGAAAAGGGAGGTAGATTATACACACACGTGTATACATATGCACACATGTACATATGTGTGTGTTCTGTTGTATGTGTAGCAAATAATGTTGAGCAAAAGAAGCCAGGTACAAAATAATACTTATTGTATCGATTGTTCCCATTATATGAAATGTTTCAATGGCAAACCTGATCTATGGTAGAAGCCAGAATACTGATTGGCCTCCTAAGGGGCCAGGTAGAGACCCAAAGGGCATGAAGTTCTCCGGGGCAGGCCGTATAATCCAAGGGCATAGGTAAGGGACGGCAGACTGAAGCTGAAGCCAGAGTGAGCCCAGCACCCTGGTGGCAGGATAGAGGATGGCTGGGACTGGGCCAGCCCAGGGTGGAGGCTGAGGCTGAGGCTGCCTCTGCAGCCCAGGAGAGAGGTAGGAGGGGCTAAAGTGGGGCCAGGTGATGGGAAGGCAGTGCCCCCCCCACCCCCAGCTCTCCCGGGCGTGCTCAGATGGAAGGCAGACCTCCTGCAGACTCAGCCAGACACCTAAGTACCACCCCCAAGGCACGGCCGGGGGCTGCCAGGGCCTGTACTGAGCAGCATCCCCGACCCCGGGCAGCCCAGCTGCAGTAAGGCACCGGGCACGTGGGCTGCCGCGTGGGGCCGGCACACCGGGGTTGCCTTCTGACTACACCCCACACCTCTAAGGGCGCACAGAGCTGGGGAGTGGCTACCCCAGCTTGTCTTATCTTCACAAGGGAGCACAAGCGCCATTTCCTGCCCAGGACACGTGAGCACTTGAGAGGGTAGGGGGTGTCCCTGGAAAGAAGGAAGCCAGGGGAGGAAGGAAGGAAGGGACCCCGCTCGTTTTTCTTTTGAGGCAGGCAGCTGTGATGTTTCCGGAAACAGCCCAGGTTCTGCAGGCAAAAGACCAGGCTTTGATTACTGCTCTGCCCCTCAGAGCTGCCTGGCCTTGGAGAAAGTCACTTCAATTCCTTATGCCTCGATGTACTCACTCGCAGAGGGGGCTGAGAATGCTGACTCTGTGCATAGCTCAGTGCCTCAGAGAGGGCCATGGGCTCAGACCAAAGAGGCCTGGGTTCGAGGCCTGGCTTGACAGCCGGGGGACCCTGGGCAGTAACTGGACCCTGCTGAGCCGTGCTTTCCTCCCATGGGATGCGACGCTGATAGGAACACCTAGACTGGAGCCCTAGCGGGGATGAAGCCACAGCTCTCCAGCCACTGTTATTTCTTCATGCTCTGCCCAATTCCCAGAAAGATTTCTGGGGCCATGGGGGAGGTTCAGTGACAACCCGAGAAGGGCGAGGCACATGGTAGGGGCCCAGAAGTGGTGCATTCCTTTCTCTGCCTGCTTCGCAGGGCTGTGGCGAGGCGCAAGTGGGAAAATATCTCTGAAGGTGTCATGCAAGCTGGGAAATTCGTCCACATGAGGGCTGGAGGAAGTGGGATGGAAAGGAAAGGCCCGGGGAAGCAGCGGTAGGAACGGCCGCCCAGCCTCGCCGTGAAGGAAGAGGTTGGGTTCTTGGAGCTTACCAGCTAGGGGTCCTGGGGAAGTAATTTCTCCACCCCCCACCCCCACCCCCAGCTGGTTGCCCCTTAAGCTTTGGTACCAGGAGCATAAAGGGACTCCAGAAGGAGCAGTGTCTACAGGGCTTGGAAGGAACCTGAGAGCTCATTTGGTACATTATGCAAATGGAGAAACTGAGGCCTGGTGAGAGACATGGGCTTGTCTCCAGTCACCCAGAGGCCAGAGGCAGAGCTGGGAGCAGAGTCCGGCTTCCTGATGCCAAGTGCAGGGCGCTTGTTTCCACTGCCCCACGGACCCCAGAGTCTGGTGCGCTTCTCTCACTCGGATCTGGGGCACCCGGAAGGAGGAGCCTCATTTCCCAGGGTGAATTCTGTGCAGAAAGGCCGGGGGTGGTCTGGCCCCCTCCCCTGGGAAGTGTGCCTGGGGCTCCGCCCTGGTGGACGTGCCCAGGGGCACCTTAGCCAGTGAACACAAACCACAGCGGAGAGCAAACACAGCGCCTTTTTATGAGGGACGTGGATTACAGTGCCGGGCTGGACATTTGTTTATTATCACATCCGTTTCTTTTCATTAACAGAAGGCAAACACTCCCCACCCCAGTAACTGGAGGGCACCAGAAGATGGGTGTACTCTCACCCTCCTTACCTGGGCCTTCCACTGTATCCAGCGCAGGCATGGGTAGCAGAGATTCAAGTCTGACCTATGGGAGAACTTCCCACGCCATCAGGATCCAGTTGCTGATAAATCAGGTTGAAAGCTGTGTGATGTGGGATTGGGAGTCAAACAGATCTGGTCCTGTTCCTTGCTTTGCCTCTTGACTTTGGGCAAGAGACTTAACCCCCCGCCCCCCGAGCCTCAGTTTCTTCACCTGCCAAATGTTAGAGGGTGAGAGGATGAAATCATCTGTGTCAAAAGCAGCTACCCCAGTGCCTGGTGCGCGGCACGCAGTGAGTGGTCCCTACAGCTGTTTCTAACAGGAAGGGCAGCCTTGTGTCTGCAGATGAAACTTTTGTGTGAAAGGCTCTTGATACAAGGTGGGCTCTGAGGCTGCTTTGCCCCTTCCGGGGTCTTCACGACAGGAGCGGATAACGACCCAGGTGTGGCCTTTTCTGGCTACCCGCTGCTCCTCGCAGCTTTCAAAAGCGAGCCCTCCTTCCCAGGCAGCAGTAATCCTCAGCCGCCCCCCTTTTTCCCCGGGGACACCCCTTCAGGCCCTTCCCTTTCTCCCACCAGCCACATCTCGCCCTAGTGAGGTCCAGCTAGTCTGTCTCTCACCCCCATTTCATAAAATCCAGTTTCTCCGAGATGGTTTGTTTCTAGCAAAGCTGGGAGGGATTTAGCCTAGCCCTTCAGCAAAAAGGCTTCCAGAAGAGTCACGTTCGGAGGCAGCAGCGTTACCTGCCCAGGGAGGGCAGGGCCGCCTTGAGCCCAAGATTGGGGTGATGGCTGAGCCCCCAGGGGCTGGTCCTCCGGGGCAGGGCAGCGGAAATGCTCCTTCCTGGCCTGGCTTCCTCCCCTTGAGGGCCCCCAGGGCCCGAGCCGCAGGCCCAGCCATCAGGGGCCCCAGAGGCCCCGGGCCCCTGGGAGGAGGCCGTCGCCCACAACCTCACACTTGCTGTCTGCGGTTTGGGGGAGGGACGTCTAATTTTCCAGATTCTTGTATCTCATCCTGTGGTGGAGAGTATGTTACCATCAGCCAAAGGCTGAGCAACAAGCCCGAGGGTGGACAGCGAAGGCAGTGAGCTCAGCCCCTGGGCTTGACCACAACGGATTGTGAGAGCTGGGAGATACCCCCAGAACCACAAAGAGCAGCATTTCCTGAAGGGGCACCCACGTTTTGCTACTCAAACTGGGTGTAAAGATGGTAATCCACGAAAGGACTCTCTTTTCAAATAAATTTGGAAAATCCCGGGTTAAAGGGGCTACTTGGCTCGGGGCTTCTCAGATCCTTGAATATGCCTTTGTGCCATAAGGGGGGAACCAGCTTTGGACTAATAGATTTCTTACTATCCCAGCAATGGGAGAACTTGTAGCACTGATATAAAGGCAGTAGCCACCGGAGGTTCCGAAGGGGGGGAGAGGAAAGAACAGGTGCAACACGGGGGCATTTTGGGGGACATTGGAATTGTCCTGTATGGCATTGCAATGATGGCTACAGGCCAACATACATTTTGTCAAAACCTATAAAATTGTGTGGTACAGAGTGTAAACTATAGTCCATGGTTAGTAGCAGTGCTTCAGTGTGTGTTCATCACTTGTAACAAATGTACCACACTAACGAAAGGTGTTGTTAATGGGGGAAATGTGGGAGGGGGAGGGAGTGGAGTATATGGGGATCCCCTATATTTTTGATGAAACATTTATGTAATCTAAAATTTCTTTTTTTTTTTAACTTTATTTTGTACATTTAATAATTGAAAACATAAACAATTAAAAAACTAAACAGTAAACACAGGTGAATGAATAAATACATTTCTCAATTAAATGTACTGGTCAGATATAAAATTTTTTTTGAATCAAACAATATGTAACACAATAGATTTGGTGCATAGTAATGCATTCATACAGTATTTGTCCTTTTGTGTCTGGCTTGCTTCGCTCAACATAATGTCCTCCAGGTTCATCCATGTTGCCATATGCTTTATGACTTCATTTCTTCTTACAGCTGCATAATATTCCACCGTGTGAATAGACCACAGTTTTATATTATATTATATTTTATATTAAAAATATAAAATTAAAAAATATGCCGTTGTGAATTGTGAATATCCAGTGTGGGATTAGGGTGTGCTCCTTTCCCAAAAGCATCTCCTGCCAACAGTGATCCAGCCACCCCTCTGGGGTTACAGAGGAGAAACTGAGGCACCAATGAGTCAAGGTCTCCCGACTCCAGGGTCTGTGCAGTTTCCCTGAATCGGGACCAACCTGACTCACCCTTTCTCTGATTTGGGTTTTGCATTATCATCAGGGGCAGGGGTCAGCGGGAATGCAGAGCTGATTTATTTAGATGTATTTTATACGCTCTGAAGGCCAAAACTAGGACCGATGGGGAGAGGCTCCTGTGGAGTTGAATTTCAACCCCTCCCAAGCAAGAACTTTAAAATAACTAGACCTGCCTGGACGCGGACGGGGCTGGCTCCTGAGGTAGTGAACTTCACCTCGCCGGAGGTGTCCAAGCTGCGGCCAAATGACCATGGGGTGGGCCCCCAAAAGGTGTGTGAGAGTGACTGTGAGAGAATGCGTTTCTGTTGTTTCGAGCCATCGAGTCGTGGCTGACCTGAGGACGCTGTGGAGGGAGACGAGCCCTGGGTGCCTGAGGAGAGCCACCCTGAGTGACCCCTGGCGCCTCCCTTGACCTGAGCTGCTCTGCCTGCCACCCCTCGCCCCTCACTGAGCCCTCTGACTCAGCACTGGGACAGCTGTGCCAGGGAAGGGGGAGCCATGGGGATGCAAGATCCAGTTTAGGAGAAGCAAACGGAGGCAGCTCGGTGGCCGGCGCTTGGCTGCAGCTTCCCAGGGCTCCGCCGTGGCCACCTGCGAAGAAGCCCCCTTTGGCCTCTTTAGCGGGGAGTCCCCATATAGCAAAGAGCCTGCAACCAGCTCCTGGCCCTCAGCGGCCCAGACCATCTCCACTGAGTGACCAGGTGGCTCGTCAGGCAGGTGCCTGAGGAGCTGTGGGCATCGGAGCAGCTTCTGTGTCAACCCAAAGGAGGAGGCCCTGCTGGGCCCACTCCCGCCCCTGGGTCCCCTGAGGTGTGGCTCCGCGACAGAGATCGGCCCGCCCCGCCACCCCCACCCCACGCAGGGAAGCAGGGCCAGCATGCACGGCCACGTACAGCCTGTTCCTCCCTCAGCTACACGCTTGCCCTTTTGCACGCACTCAGGGCCTCTGTGGCAACAACCTCTCTGCCCGGAGACAAGCAATAACACGCCCGCCTGCCCGTCTCTTCTTGCCTTTAGTCCCTGGCAAATTAGGGCCAAACCCAAGTTGCAGGGCAAAAGAGGCTCAGTTACTAGGTAAACAAGGAGGCTGTGGTCGGCCTGTCTCGGCAGTAATCTGGGGAGTCGTGGGGGCAGGAGGGAGAGGGGCTGAAGCCGGTGGCCCCCTCAAAACTACCTGCTGCCCAAACGCAGGGCCCGCAGCTGTGGGCAGAGCAAGTCTCCGGGCCGCTCTGACCTCAAAGCCAGGAGGCCAGCTGGGCCCATCAGGGCAGCTGCTGCCTTCCCCCTCAGGGAGCAGAAGGGGCTCTGCCCACCCGGGAGAGCCAAGTCTGAGGCCCGGAGCCCAGGGCCCTGGGAGGAGCCCCAAGCTGGGTGCACCTGTGCCACCTGGCTGGCTCGCCCAGGGCCCCGCGGCCCTCAGCGCTCTCAGAGGGCTCCCACCTGCCCAGCTTCAGGCTCACCAGGAACCCCACAAGGCCCCGGGGACCCAGGAATCCAGCCTCAGAGAGCGCCTCTCTTTACTTCTTGGTTTCCCTCTTGGTACTCTTCCGAATTCTCCACAAACCCCGCATACCCATGCAAAACACAATTTAAGGAGGAAAGGGAATGGGGCCTTCTCCGTACCCCATAACCAGGTCCTTGGGCCCTGTAAATGAAATTTGCTCAGCTGGGGCAGGGTTGGACCAAGTCCCCCAAACCCCCCATCCTCGACCGCCTTCTCCCTCCCCCCTCCCTTCAGTGGCCTAATTTCAGGCTCAACCCTGCGCATTTAGGGCTTAATTAAACTCGTCTTGCTTTCAGAAGAGACGATTTCTGCCCCAGGGAGCTGCTACCGCGCTTTGTGGGAGGGCAGGCCTGAACAGGCTCCCAGGTGAGTCTCTGCAGGGAGAGAGAACACTGCTTCTTGGAAGCTGCCAGCCGGGAGCCAGGGTGGGCACCGAACCTCGGCCAGGGCACCCTCGGGTGCAGAGGGGCCTCCCGCCGCCGCTGCGTGTCATGTCCAGGGATGGCAGGTCATACCGTCCAGGTCACACTGTTCCCGGTGCCTGCCCTGCCCTGCCAGCTGCAGCCTCCAGCACCACCTGCCCAGTGCCAGCCACGCCCTGGCCTCACCATCCGGGGCTCCTCCTGCAGGGCTGGGACCCCACCCCACGGGCCTCGCCCACCTCCTGGGGCCCAGCAAGTGGGGTTCTGTGATCCAGGCCCTCAGCTGGGGCACCTGGGGACCACACTCCCCAGCCAAGGACGCCCAGTCCTGCACTGGTTCCAGGAGGGACTCTGGTGCAGAACCATCTAGAGAAGCGTGTCTCGGAGAGAGACCTGGGCTGGAGACCTGGGTCTGTCCCTTACTTCCTGTGTGCCCTGGAGCAGGTCTTTCCGAGCCTCAGTTTCCTCACCTCTAATAGGAATAACCTGTAGTAGTAAGAGTGCATATCCCACAGCTTTGATGGAAGGGTTGAAAGAGAAAACATTTTGCAAACTTAAATAAAAGACTATGCAAATACTAGACCTTATTTCTATCAAGACTGAACAGGCTGTGAGTGAAACTGCTAATGGAGCGTTTTCCCCACAAGATCAGCCCCGCTTCCCTCCCCACCCAGCGCTGGCCCCTCCCCTTCTGCTCTCTAAGCTCTGTGTTCTCTGCTCGTTCTCCCCCTAGCCAGGACAGAAGCTGATCTTGCCATCCCCAGCCTTTCTTACCTCAGGCTTCAACACCCCTCCCTCCCACCTGCACCCCACTCCTGCCCAAATTACTCCATTGGCATTCCCCACTACTGTTTTTATCAACAGGGAAACTGAGGCAAGAAGTGGGATGGCATGCTTGTGAAATGGCAGGTGGCTAGAGCCAGGGCTCCCAGAGGACCTGCTACTGCACTGGGTCGAATCTCCTTCCTAGTGAATTTTTTAAGCTCATGCAGGGGAAATCATTACAAACAGACCATCTCTGGGCATGCAGCTCTAAGGCCAGGAGTCAGGGGACTGTCAGAGACCACCTTGGTCAACCCCCTTGGAAAGCTGGGCCCTGGGATGAGGGGTGGCTGCCCAGTCCCACAGCCCTGGCCTCAAACCCTGTCTGCTCTGGACAGGTGGGAAGGGACATCACTCACCCCGTGTCCCAGGAAGCAAAGCCTTCCCCAGAGAGGCTAGGAGAGGTCCAGCAGCCCACAGGCAGGAGGGCATGGCGGACAGCCAGGACAGCTGGCCCCGAGTGACCCCTGGCCAGCCCAGGTGACCCTGCTCATTCCATCCTTCTGAAAACTTTCCTGTGGGACAACACTGTTCCCAGGACAGGAGGCTTTTCACCTTCACCTGGGAGGACCAGGGCTGCTGCCTCCAAGTGCTTCAGAGTCCTTCGCAACAGGATTTTACTGGAACTGCCCTGTCTGCTAGGGGCTGGGAGGGAGGCAGGGGCTGGGAAGACTCTAAGGAGGCGGGGGTGGGAGGAAGGGAGAGGTTGTTGAAGAATGTGATTTTTCCCTTGAGCAAGTCAGTTTTCCTCTGTGAACCTCAGTTTCCCCATCTCTAAAATGGGCCTAATAACACCTAACGCTATCTGGCTGACTTGGGATCTGGATTAATGCCAATGAAGGCAAAAGCAGATTGCTTGGCTCGTGGTAGGTGAGAACAAATGGTGGCTTCGTCAACCAGCCATTCCCTCATCTGTGGCCTGGGGACGATATCTCACAGGTTGGATGAGACTAAATAACATCCCAGTGCCTCGTACAGAGTACAAAAAATGCCAGGCCAGCAAAGCCCATGCCCATGGGCCTCTGCCTACTTTCCCAAGCTTCCCTGGAGCTCAGAGAGTCAAACTCCCCTTGGCAGCCCCTCCCGCATTCCAGCAGGCTGGGAGGCTCTGCCATGGCCCCACCAGCCCCCTTGCCCCCTATCCCACCGGCCCCCTTGCCCCCTATCCCACCAGCCCCCTTTCCCCCTATCCTTCCGGCCCCCTTGCCCACTATCCCACTAACCTCCTTGCCCCCTATCCCAATAACCTCCTTGCCCCCTATCCCACTGGCCCCTTGCCCCCTATCCCACTGTCCTCCTTGCCCCCTATCCCACCAGCCCCCTTGCCCACTATCCCACCGGCCCCCTTGCCCCCTATCCCACCGGCCCCCTTGCCCCCTATCCCACCGTCCTCCTTGCCCCCTATCCCACCGTCCTCCTTGCCCCCTATCCCACCGGCCCCCTTGCCCACTATCCCACCGGCC
>JAKSZT010054569.1:3567487-3711047 GCA_026826555.1 Tolypeutes matacus
CCTTGCCCCCTATCCCACCGGCCCCCTTGCCCACTATCCCACCGGCCTCCTTGCCCCCTATCCCACCGGCCCCTTTGCCCCCTATCCCACCGGCCCCCTTGCCCACGGCGCCCCCAGCCTCCTTCTCCACTGGCTGGGGGCCATGAGTTCTAACCCTCACAGGGCTGCCAACATATTGTGTGGCCTCAAACCAGTCTCCCAGCTTCTCTGTTTCCCCACCAGTGAAAAAGCTAATGCCCATCAGCCTCCTGCACTGCGGTGCTGTGAGAATTAATTAAGGCTGGGGAAAGGCTTTGAGATCCGTGGATGAAAGGCCCTGGAGAAGGGCAGAGTGTTATTATCCTTTATTAGTACTGTTATATACCATCTGAGGATCTCAAAGCCTCTTACACACAGTAATTAGTACCTTGCAGGGGTGTTCTGAGGGTGATTAGTCCCATTTTACATATGGGAAAACCAAGGCACAGAGGAAAGTCAAGTCAGAAGAGGGCGGAAGGGACGGGAGCCTGCCTGGTATTCCTGGAATTTGCCACCCTGGCCCTGGAACCCCCACCCGCAGGGTATGATTGGGGCATTCTCCTTTGGACCAGTCAGTCAGGGTCCAGAAGGGGCTGATGGGGGCCTCAGAGGCAGCACCCACCACCTGCTTCCCTGAGCTTCAGCCCCAGGGAGTGTGCGTGGGCTGGTTGGGCAAGGAGCAGGCGCTGAGGGGGCCGGAGGGAGGGCGGCAGGGGGAGGTGGAGGCGAGGCGGGACCTGGACCCCGCCCAAGCAGCCGCCTTCGCTTGTACACTCCTCCTCCCCGCCGCCCCCGCCCATTTTATTTATGGTGGTAAAATATACATAACATAAAAATCATTTTAACCATTTTACATGGGCAGTTCTTTGACACTAACATTTGTCCATTGACAAAACTGTAACTTTCACCTCTATTTCCAGATTATTTTCATCATTCCAAACCCAAACTCACCCTCGTTTAGTAATAATCCCCTGTTTTTCCCTCCTGTAAACACTATTCTGAGTTTGTCTTCATGAATTTGAATATTTCATATAAGAGAACTCACACAATATTTGTCCTTTTGTGTCTGGCTTATTTCACTTGCAATGATGTCTTCAGGGTCCACCCATGTTGTCGAATGTTCCGGTACTTCATTTCTTTTTATGGAATGGATGCGAGGATGCGTCCGTACAGCCATGGTTTTCCATTATTTTGTTGATGGACACTTGGATTGCTTCCAACTTTTGGCTACTGTGAAAAATGCTCTGATGAACCTAGGTGTACAATTATCTGTTCAAGTCCTTGCTTTCCATACTTTGAGGTCTAGGAAATATTCTAGGTATATTCTAGGGGCAGAATTGCTGGATCAGATGGTAATTCTATACTTAACTTTCTGAGGAATCCTCAAAACTGTTTTCCACAGCAGATACACCGTTTTACATTCCCACCAACAATGTTCAAGGGTTGCCATTTCTCTCCATCTTCACCAACACTTCTTATTTTCAATTTTTTATTTTAAATGACAGCCATCCTAGTTGATAAGAAATGATATCTCATTGTAGTTTTAAATTTGCTTTGCTTTAATGGCTGATGATGTTGAGCATTTTTTTTACATGTACTTATTCGCAATTTGAATATCTCTTTGCAGAAATATCTATTCAAATCTTGACCCATATTTTAAAAGGGTTGCTTGTCTTTTTGTTGTAGAGATGTGGGCGTTCCTTATCATTTCTTGATATTCAAGTCCTCTCTTTCCTTATTGATCTCCTGTTTAGATGTACTATCAGTTATTGAAAGAGTATTGAGAACTCCAAATAGTAGTATAGAACTATCAATCTCGCCCTATTCAATTCTGTCCATTTTTGTGTCATATAGTTTGGGGCTCTGCTGTGAGGTATATATATGTTTAAAAACATTCTCTCTTCTTGCTTGACTGAGTCTTTTATCAAGATATAATATCCTTCTTTGTGTCCTATAGCCTTTTTTTACTTAAAGGCTATTTTTTTTCCTGATAATAATATAACCACTCTGGCTCCCTTTTAACATATTTTTTTATTAGCAAAGTTGTAGGTTTACAGAAAAATCATGCAGAAAATACAGAGTTCCCATACACCCTTCCTATTAGTAACACATTGCATTACTGTAATACCTTCATTAGAACTGATGGAAGACTATTATTACAATTGTGCTAGTAACTATAGCCTGTAGTTTACAGCAGGGCTTACTGTTTGGATGCATAGTTCTATGTGGTTTTAAAATGTTTTTATTCTAGTAACATATATGCAACCTAAATTTCCCCTTTTAACCACATTCAGATATGCAATTCTGTGGCCTCAATTATAGTCACAGTGTTAGGTTACCATCATCACCACCCATAACCAAAACTTTTCTATCACCCCCAAGAGAAATTCTGTGCCCATTAAACATTAACTCCCCATTCCTTTTGCCCACCGCATCCTGGGTAAACCCTATAATCTAGATTCTGACCTTATCAATTTGCTTATTCTTATTTCCTATCGGTGAGATGATACAATATATGTCCTTTTGTGCCTGGCTTATTTCACTCAACGTAATGTCTTCAAGACTCATCCAAGTTGTCACAAGTATCAGAACTTCATTCCTTTTTATGGCTGAATAATATTCCCTTGGATGTATAGATCACATTTTGTTTCTCCATTTATCAATAGGTTGCTTCCGTCTTTTGGCAATTGTGAATAATGCCCCTATGAACATCGGGGTGAAAATATTTGTTCGAATCCCTCCTTTCCATTCTCTTGGGTGTATACCTAGAAGTGAGATCGCCAGGCCATATGGTAATTCTATACTTAACTTTCCTAGAAACCACCAAACTCTTCCACAGCCGCTGCACCCTTTTACATTCCCACCAACAGTGAACGAGTGTTCCTATTTCTCTGCACCCTCTCTAACTCTTATTTTTTGTTATTTTTTTTTTAAATAGTAGCCATTCTAGTGGGTGTGAAATAGTATCATTTTGATTTCTATTTCTCTAGTAGCTAATGACGTGGAGCATCTTTTCATTTGCTTTTTGGCCATTTACATATTTTCTTTGGAGAAATATCTATTCAAGTCTTTTGCCCATTTTTATAATTGGATTGTTTGTCTTTTTGTTGTTGAGTTGTAGGATTTTTTTATATATTCTGAATATTAAACCTTTAACAGATATATGCTTTCTAAATCTTTTCTCCCATTCTATAGGTTGCTTTTAACTTTCAGGATGAAGTTCTTTAATGTACAAATTTTCAATTTTGATGAAGTCCCATTTATCTAATTTTTCTTTTTTTGCTCATGTGTTGGGTATAAACTCTAAGAAGCCAGTGCCTAGCACAAGGTCCTGAAGATACTTCCCTATATTTTCTTCAAGGAGTTGTATAGGCCTGGTTCTTCCATTTGGGTCTTTGATCCATTTTGAGTTAATTTTTTTTTTAATTGACTCTATTTTTGTCTTTGGTGTACAGTTCTATGAGATCCCCCCCCTGCCCCTGCTTGCTGTCTGTGTGTCCATTTGCTGGGTGATCTTCTGTGTCTGTTTCTTGCCTTCTCTTCTCATTTTTTCTCCTCCAGGCTTCACCAGGATTTGATCCTAGGGAACTCCCATGTGGGAAAGAGGCACCCTGTCACTTGAGCCACCTCAGTTCCTGGTTTCTGGCACGTCTCACCTTGGCTCTCCCCTGCGTCTCTCTTTTTGTTGTGTCATCATCTTGCTGTGTGGTTCACTGTGCGTTCGCGCAGGGCAAGCTCACCTGCTCACCTTTTTATTTTACCAGGAGGTCCCGGGGATCGAACCCGGGTCCTTCCATATGGTAGATGGATGCTCAACCACTTGAGCCACATCCACTTCCCTGAGTTCATTTTTGTATATGGCATGAGTTAATGATCCACTTTCAATCCTTTGGATGTGGATATCCAGTTTTCCCAGAACCATTTGTTGAAGGGGAGATTCTTTCCCAATTGAGTGGACTTGGCACACCTTGTCAAAAATCATTTGGCAAGATGGCGACAGAGTAAGGAGCTCCAAGAGTCAGCTTGTCCTCCAGTGCAGTTAGTAATCAGCCAGAGCTATCTAAATTACCTGTTTGAGGGGCCAGGAGACCAGAAGAGCATCCTGCAACATCCTTGAAAGCATGGAAGAAGGAGATTGCCCATCTGCAGTGAAGATTTCTCACTAGAGCACTCCACGCTGCAGAGGCCGGTGCCCATCTCCCACTGGAGTGGCAAGATGCCTCAGGAGCTATTCCCTGTCTGGAGCTGGAAGCTCCATTTCTCAAAAACAGGGGAGGAAGAGATGGCTGGTCACTGACTTCAGCTACTGATTAATAAATTTGGCTAAAGTCCAATCCCAAGTACAGCTAAAATTTGAACCTGAAAGCCAGAAAGAGGCAGGTAGCCACCATTTTAACTCTGCCCCCAGCATGAGGGGAAGTGGGACTGATTGAAAATCAGTGACCGTGGAGACTGGCTTCTTTCAACCTAGGTCAGCTTGCTGCCCTATCCTGGGCTCCAGCCCCACCTGTAACAGGGAGGAAGCTGGAGGAACCTGCACCAGCCTCTCTGGGCAACTATAGTTGCTTTTGGCCTGCACGGACCAGATTTTTGGGCACCCATGTGGCTACATCCCAACCCCCAATAGGACAAGAGAAGGGGCAATGTTTCCTCAGCCTCTCCAGACAACAGCTGTCACTTTTGGCCCACACGGACTAGATTGTTGGGCACACCAGTGGCTCCATCCCCATCCCTGACAGGGCAGGAGGAGGGGCAGTGCTTCCTCAGCCTCTCTAGGCAACTGCAGTTGCTTTCAGCGCACACAGACAAGAATTTTGGGCAGACCTGTGGATCCATCCCTGCCCCTGGCAGGGGGTTGGTGCTGGAGCTTCATCAGTCTCTCTGGGCAACTATAGACAGTCTTGACCTGCATGGCTTGGATTACTGCACACTGCTGTGGCTCCATCCCTGCCCCAGGCAGGGGAGAAAGGTGGGAGGTGCTTAATCAGTTCCTGGGGCAATGTGGGCAGCTTCAACCTTCATGTCTTATAGTACCAACCACATCCTCAGCTCCTAGTCTGCCACCAACAAGGGAGAAAGGGCAAGAAACAGATGAAAAGGAGCTGAAAAAATTCAGATTGGCTAAACACAAGTCACTATAAAGTTGCAAAATAAGTTGAATCAAGTATCAAAGAGGGGTTGTAGCATGAGGCCAATCAAATAGAAAGCCAAGACTAAAGAGAGAAACTGAGTCCAGAACAAATACTTCAAATAAATCAGATGCCAAGACACCAACAAAAAATTACAAGCCATATCAAGAAACAGGAAGGTATTGCCCAGTCAGAGAAACAAACTAAACTTTCCAGATGATGTAAAGGAGTTGAGACAACTAATCACAGATGTTCAAACAAATCTCCTTAATAAATTCAGTGAGATGATGTAGCAGTTTGGCAGTTTGATATAGTTATGAATTCCAAAAATAGATATTGGATTATGCTTATAAACTGGTCTGTTAATCTGGGCATGATTAAGCTATGATTAGGGCATTGACTGGGCCACATCAGTAGGGCATTGAGCTCCACCCCTTGGTGGGTAGGGAATCAAATATAAAAGGCATGGCAAAGGACAGAGTTGGAGAAGTTTTGGTATTAGAGTCTTGAGCTGGAGCCCTGGGAAGTAAGAAAGCTTGGTCGTGAGGAAAGAGAGAAGGCCCCAGGATAGAGACGAGCCACTTGCCTGATAGTCTACAGCTGGCCTTGTGGAGAGACGCAAAGCCTAGAGAGCCTCATAATCTACAGCTGACCTTGTGGAGGAACCAGAGGTGCTAATCCCAGAGAGAAACACAGCCCTAGGGAAAGAGGAACCCAAGAAGCCTGAACCCTGGCAAACGGCAGCTCCAACACATGGCAATGGACTTTGGTGAGGGAAGAAACTTATGCTTTATGGCCTGGTAAAGGCCAAATAAATACCCTTTGTAAAAACCAACCAATTTCTGGTATTTTGCATCAGCACATCTTTGGTTGACTAATACAGATGGCTAAAGAGATTAAGGACATCAAGAAGACACTGGGTGAGCACAAAGAAGAATTTGAAAGCATACACAGAAAAATAGCATATCTTACAGGAATGAAAGACACATTAAATGAAATAAAAAATACACTGAAGGCAATAACAGCAGATTTGAAAAGGCAGAAGAAAGGATCAGTGAACTTGAAGACAGGGCATCCTAACATGAACACACAAAAGTACAGATAAAGCAAAGACTGGAAAAAACTGAACAAGGTCTCAGGGAAGAACTAAATGAGATGTGCAAACATACATGTCATGGGTGTCCCAGAAGTAGAAGAGAAGGGAAAAGAGGCAGAAGGAATATTTCAGGAAATAATGGTAGAAAATTTGCCCACCCTATTGAAGGACATAGATATCAATGTCCAAGAAGCACAACTTACTCCCATCTGAATAAATCTGAATATACCAATTCTGAGACACATACTAATCAGAATGTTAAATGCCAAAGATAAAAAGAGACTTCTGAGAGCAGCAAGAGAAATGCAATTCATCACACCAATAAAATTAAGTGCTGATTTCTAATTAGAAACTATGGAGACAAGAAGACAGGGATATGATATATTAAAGGTACTGCAAGAGAAAAACTGCCAGCCAAGACTCTTACATCCAGCAAGATTGTCTTTTAAAAATGAGGGCAGATAAACAGAAGCTGAGAGGGTTTGTAATGAAGAGACCACATTGCAGGAAATACTAAAGGGAGTGCTACAGCCTGAAAAGAAAAGCCAGGAGAAAGAGTCTTGGAAGAGAGTCTAGAAATGAAGATTATATCAGTAAAAGTAACTAAAAATGAAAAAGAATGGTGAAAATAAGATATAACAGAAAAGACCCAAAGGTCAACTTTTGCAGTAATAACATTGAATGTTGAATGTTAATGGAGTAAAGGCCTCATTCAAAAGGCACAGACTGGCAGAATGGATAAGAAAATATGGGTCATCTATACATTGTCTACAAGAGACTCACCTTAGACCCAAGGATACAAATAGATTCAAAGTGAGAGGCTGGAAAAAGATATTCCACACACGCAGTAACTGAAAAAAAAAAAAAAAAAAAAAAAAAAAAAGCTGGAGTAGCTGTACTTATATCAGATGAAATAGATTTTAAAAGCAAAGTTGTTACTAGAGACAAGGAAGTACATTATATATTAATAAAAGGGGCAATTCAAAGTATATGCGTCTTACCAGGGTGCCCCAAATTACATGAGGCTAACGGTGGCAAAGCTGAAGCGAGAAATAAATGTCTTGACAATAATATTTGGAGACTTTAATACTCCACTCTCATCATTGGATAGAAAATCTGGGCAGAGGATCACTAAAAAAACCAAGAGCTTGAATAATATGATAAGCAAACTAAACCTAATAGACATATACAGAACATTGCACCCCAAAACAGCAGGATATTTATTCTTCTCAAGTGCTCATGGATCTTTCTCCAGGATAGACCATATGTTGGGTCACAATACTGATCTCAATAAATTCAAAAAGGTCAAAATTATACAAAGTGATTTTTCTGATCATATTGGAATGAAGCTGGAAATCAACAACAGGCAGAAAAAGGGAAAAGTCACAAATATATGGAGATTAAGCAACACATTCTTAAATAATCAGTGAGTCAAAGAATTGGCAGGAGAAATGAGTAGATATCTTGAGATAAATGAAAACAAGAATACAACATATCAAAACCTATGGGATGCAGCAAAGCAGTGCTGAGAGGGAAATTTATAGCCCTCAGTACTTACATTAAAAAAGAAAGAGGTAATTGCACATGCTCACAGGTATTTAAAAAAAAAAAAAAAAAAGAAAGAAAGAGGTAAAATAAAAAACTGACTCTATAGCTGGTGGAACTAGAAAAAGAGCATCAAACTATCCCCAAAGCAAGCATAAGGAATGAAATAACAAAGATTGGAGCAGACATAAATGAAATTGCGAACAACAACAACAACAACAAATAGAGGGAATTAAGAAAACCAAACGTTGGTTCTTTGAGATCAACAAAATTGACAAACCCTTAGCTAGACAATGAAAAAGAGAGAGAAGATGCAAAAAAAGTAAAGTCAGAAATGGAAACGGGAACATTACTACTGACCCCACAGAAATAAAAGAGCTCATAAGAGGATACTATGAACAACTGCATGCCGACAAACTGACAACATAGATGAAATGGAAAAATTCCTAGGAACATACAAACAACTTACACTGACCCTGGAATAAATAGAAGACCTCAACAAACCAATCACAAGTAAAGGGATTGAAACAGGTATCAAAAACCTCCCCCAAAATGAAAATCCCTAGACTGGATGGCTTCACAGGTGAATTCTACCAAGCATTCAAAGAAGATTTAACACCAATCTTACTCAAACTCTTCCAAAAAATTGAGCAGGAAGGAACACTACCAAACTCATTCTATGAAGCCAACATCACCCTAATACCAAAGCCAGATAAAGATATTACAAAAAAAGAATATTACAGACCCATTTCTCTAATCAATATAGATGCAAAAATCCTCAACAAAATACTCACTAATTGAATCCAACAACACATTTTAAGAATTATTCTTTATGATCAAGTGGGTTTTATCCCAGGTATGCAAGGATGATTCAATACAAGAAAATCAGTCAGTGTAACACACACATTAATAAACCAAAGAAGAAAAACCACATGATCATCTCAATTGATACAGAAAAGCCATTTTTCAAAATCCAGCATCCTTTCTTGATCAAAACACTCCTGAAGATAGGAATTGAAAGAAACTTTCTCAATATAATAAAGGGCATATATGGAAAATCCACAGCTAACATTGTACTCAATGGTGAAAGACTGGAAGCTTTCCCATTGAGACTGGGAACAAGATAAGGATGCCCACTGTCACTACTGTTGCTCAATATAGTGCTAGAGTTAGAGCAATTAGGCAAGAAAAAGAAATGAAATGCATACAATTGGAAAGGAAGACGTAAAAGTTTCACTATTCGCAGATGATATCCTTTACCTAGGAAGTCCTGTAAAAGCTATAAGGAAGCTGCTCGAGCTAATAAACAAGGTGAGCAGAGTGGCAGGATACAAGATTAACAGACAAAAATCAGTAGTGTTTCTATTCATTAGTGATGAGCAATCTGAGGAGGAAGCCAGGAAAAAACTCCATTTACAACAGCAACTAAAAGAATAAAATATTTAGGAATAAACTTAACCGAAGATATAAAAGACTTGTATTCAGAAAACTACAATACATTGCTAAAATAAATCAAAGAAGACCTAAATAAATGCATGAGCCTTGAGGACATTATGCCAAGTGAAATAAGCGAGACACAAAAGGACAAATATTGTCTGGTCTCACTACTATGAACTAAATGCGGAGGACAAACACATGGAGTTAAAACCTAGAGTCTAGGTTACCAGGAGATAGCACGAGGGGTGAGAAGGGGGCCTGATGCTTGATGTGTGTAGAGTTTTTAATTAGCTTGAATGTAAAAGTGTGGAAATGGATAGAGGCGATGGTAACACAATACAGTAAGTATAACTAACATGGCTGTTTATAAAAGGGATAGTTTAGGTATGTAAATGTCAATTGAAAGAAAGCTAGAGAGTAATCTATGTACTGAATAGTGAACCTGGTGGTGGTTGAGGAGTGTGGTTAATATTACAAATACAAGAATGTTCTCCTATGAACTAGAACTGATGTATGTCACTATTACAAGGTGGTACGAATACGGTGATGCATGGGAAAAATGCAATTAATGCAACTTATGATTATATATATATATATATATATATATATATTTAAGATTTATTTATTTACTTTATCCATTTTAAACCTCCCCTTCCCCATTTGCTGTTTGGTGTCCATTCGGTGGGCAATTCTCTGTGTCTGTTTCCTGCCATCTCTTCTCATCCTCCTCCTCCGGTCTTCACCAGGATTCGATCCTGGAGACCTCCAATGTAGGAGAGAGGTGTTCTGCCACCTGCGCCACCTCGGTTCCTGGTTTTCAGAGCTTTTGGAGCGTCTCGTCTTGTCTCTCCCCTGCGTCTCTCCCCTGTCACGTCATCATCTTGCTGCATGGCTCCCGGGGCCTGGCGGCTCACCAGCACACAGAGCCTGGCAGCCCATGCGCCTTCTATATATATATATTTTTTATTTTACCGGGAGGTCCCGGGGATCGAACCCAGGTCCCTCCATATGACAGACGGACGCCCAACCATTTGAGCCACATCCGCCCCCCACAACTTATGATTATAGTTAACTACAATATTGTAGTATTCTTGTGTCAATGTCAAAGACAATACTATATCAATGCTAAGGGTCAATAATAGGGGGGTATGTGATTTTCTTCTTTTGGACTAAGGAAAACATTCAAAAATTTACCGAGGCAATGACTGCACAATTCTGTGATGAGAATGGGAGTCACTGAGTGTACACTTTGGATGGATTGTACAAGGCACAGTGAACCATGGGGTAGATGATGGACTGTGGTTAACAGTACAAACATGAAAGCATTCTCTCATGAACTATAACAAATGTACAATAGCAATACATGGTGTTAATAGTAAGGAGGTGTATGGAAAAATATACCGAATGTAAGCTATGGACCATAGCTGATAGTAATGTTTTGGTGATGGTCTTTCATAATTTGTAACAAATGTTCCACAACAATGCAAGGTGTTAGTGAAGGGGTGACATACAGGAATTCTGCACATTATGTTTATGTGTTTTGTAAGCTCACAACTTCTCTAATAAAAGTATATTAAAAAATAAATTGGCTGTAGATGTAAGAGTCAATTTTGAACTCTCAATTCCATTTCATTGGTCCATAAGTCTGTCTTTGTGCCAGTATCATGCAGTTTTGACCACTATAGCTTTTTAGTAAGTTTTAAAATCATCAAGTGTGAGTGTTCCAACTTCGTTCTTTTTTAAAAGAAGGTTTTGGCTATTCAGGGGCCCTTGCCCTTCCACATAAAGTTGATGGTTTGTTTTTCCATTTCTGAGAAAGAAGGCTGTTGGAATTTTGACTGGAATCATATTGAATCTGTAAATCACTTTGGGTAGAAATGTCATCTTGGTAATATTTAGTCTTCCAATCCACATGCATGGAATGTCCTTCAATTTATTTTTCTTCTTTGACTTCTTTTAGCAATGTTTTGTAGTTTTCTGTGTACAAGTCCTGTACATCCTTGGTTAAGTTTATTCCTAGATATTGGATTCTTTTTGTTGCTATTGTAAATGGAATTTTTTTCTTAATTTCCTCTTCAGATTGTTTATTGCTAGTGTATAGAAACACTACTGACTTTTGGGTGTTCATCTTATACTCCATGATTTTGCCAAATTTGCTTATTGGCTCTAGTAGCTTTGTTATAGTTTTTGGTGGGATTTTTTATTAATAGGATCATGTTGTCTGAAAGTAGGGAAAGTTTTACTCCTTCCTTTCCATTTTTGATGCCTTTATTTTTCTTGCCTAATTGCTCTGGCTTGAACTTCCAGTACAATGCTGAATAATAGTGGTGACAGTAGGCATCCTTGTCTTATTCTCAATCTTAAAGGGAAAACTTTGTCTTGGGCCCTTTAGTATGATGATAGCTGTGGGGTTTTCGTACATATTCTTTACCATGTTGAGGAATTTTCCTTCTATTCTAAGTTTTCCTAGTGGTTTTAAATCAAGAAGCAGTGCTGTTTTTTTCAAATGTATTTTCTGCATTAATTGAGATTGTCATGTCATCTTTCCTCCTTCGTTCTTTGAATGTGGTATACTGCAATAATTGATTTTTTAAAAAATGTTGAACCATCTTTGCACGCCTGGGATAAATCCCACTTGATCATGGTGTATAATTCTTTTAATGTACTGTTGGATTCAGTGTGCTAATATTTTGTTGAGCATTTTTGTGTCTATATTCATAAGGGATATTGGTCTGTAATTTTCTTTTCTTATGGTATATTTATCTGGCTTTAGTTTTAGGGTAATGTGAGCCTCACAGAATGAGTTAGGAAATGTTCCCTCCTCTTCAACTTTTTGGAAGATTTCTGAGCAGAATTGGCATTAATTCTTGGAATATTTGGTGGAATTCACCAATGAATCCATCTGGTCCTGGACTTGTCTTCCTTGGGAGGTGTTTAAAATTACTAATTCAATCTCTTTACTTGTCATTGGTCTGTTTTGATCTCCTATTTCTTCTTGAGTCAGTGTAGGTAGTTTGTGTGTTTCTAGGATTTTGTCCATTTCATCTAGGTTATCTAATTTATTGGCATACAGTTGTCTACAGTATCCTCTTATAATCATCTTTTAATGTCTGTGGTTCAGTAGTAATGTCCCCCTTTCATTTCTGATTTTAATTACTTGTGTCCTCTTCTTTTTTTGTCAGTCTAGCTAAATGTTTGTTGATTTTATTGATCTTTGTAAATATCCAACCTTTGATTCTTTCTATTGTTTTTATTCTCTATTTCATTTGTCTCTACTTTAATCTTTGTTTTCTTCTCACTTTGGATTTAGTTTGCTCTTCTTTATCTAGATACTCCAGTTGTGAGGTTAGGCCTCTCATTTGAGACCTTTCTTCTTTTTTCATGGAAGCATTTAGAGCTATACGTGTCCCTTTCAGCACTGCCTTTGCTGCATCCCATAAATTTTGGTATGTTGTGCTTTAATTTTCACTCCCCTCAAGATATTTCCTAATTTCCCTTGTGATTTCTTCTTTCACCCACTGGATTTTTAGTCATGCATTTAATTTCCACATATTTGTGAATTTTCCAGTTCTCCCTCTCTTATTGATTTCTAGCTTCACTCCATTGCAATGGAGAAGATACATTGTATGATTTTGATATTTTAAAATTTATTGAGCCTTTTTTGTGATCTAACACATGGTCTATCCTGGAGAATGATCCATGTGTACTAGAAAAGAATGTGTTTTTTGCTAGTATTGAGTGAAGTGATCTACAAATATCTGTTAGGTCTAGTTGGTTTAGAGTGTTGTTCAAGCCTTCTCTTTCCTCACTGGTCCATTGATCCTCTGTCTAGATGCTTTATTTATTATTCTTTACTTATTACTGATAGTGGCATACTAAAATCTCCTACCATTAATGTAGACCTATTTCTCCCATCAAACCTTTCAGTGTTTGTTTCATATATTTTGGGGCTCTGTTGTGAAGTGTATATTTACATTTATATTTGTTGTGTCTTCGTGTTGAATTGACCCTTTTATAAGTATGTAGTGACCTTCTTTTTCCTTCTTAACTGTTTTTGACTTAAAGTCTATTTTTTTTCAATATTAGTATAGCTACCCCAGCTCTATCTCTTTTATTTTATTATTTTTATTTTTACTATCTGCATAGTATATTTTTTCCATCCCTACACGTTTAGCCTTTGAATTTAAGGTAAGTCTCTTGTGAATAGCATAGAACTGGGTCATGCTTTTTCATTCATTCTGCCAATCTCTGCCTTTTTACTAGAGAATTTAACTCCTGATCATGCAGGGCTTTCTTTTTCCATTTTGCTACATGGTCTTTGTAAGTCCTTTTTTGTTTTTGCTTTTGCTTGTTTGTTTGTTTTATTTTTAAATCCCTCCTGCCCCGAGATGGCTCCCTTGTCTGTCTGCTTGTTGCCTGCTCACTGAGTCCATTGGTTAAAATTTGGAGCATCTGACTCAGGAATGAAAAAGGGACAAGTAAAATGACTCCTGAGAATCAGGCACCACACACTCGTGGTGGCATGTATGTGAAAACCATCTGCATGGCAGCTGCCTGAGGCCAGGGTAAAAAGCCTGATGCTTGGGAAGCGGCTGTGGCTCAATCAGTAGGGCTCCCGTTTACCATATGGGAGGCCCCGGGTTCGGTTCCCGGGGCCTCCTGGTGAAGGCAAGCCCGCCCGCACGGCGTGGTTACCTGACCCAGCGAGCACAAGCAGCAAGGGGGGGATAAATGAATAAATAAATAAAATCTTTAAAAAAAAAAAAAAAAGCCTGATGCTTCAACTAACCCAGTTGTTAGGTCTCATCATTAATTTATTTTAATTAATTTTGAAATAACTTCAAACTTACAGAAAAAATTTTCAAGAACAGTACAAAGAGCTTCCCAGATTCTGATTGCTAACATTTGCATCATCATCATCTCTCTTTCTTTCTGTATATCTTTTCCCCCGTGAACCATTTGAGAACAAGTTGTAGATATTATGCTCCATGACCTTAAATATTCCAGTTTGTATTTCCCCCAAACAGCACCCCCCCCATCACTATCATTCAACTCCCAAGTTAGGACATCAAAATGAGTTCAATACCACCATCCGGTCCATGGACCCCATCTAAATTTCCCCAACTGACCCAACAATACTGCATTTACCCTTCTGATCCAGGATTCAAGCCAGGATTACACATTTAGTTGCCATGCCTCTTTAGAGTCTTCCAATCTCCCTATCATGACCTTGACAGTCTTAAAGAGTACAGGTCATTCATTCTGTCAGCTGTCCCTTAGCCTGGGTCTGTCTGTTATGACCACATTCAGGCCATCCTTTTTTTGGCAGGAAGATGGCAGAAATGATGCTGTGCTCTTCTCAGTGGGGCAGACAGTTTAACCTGCCCCACTAAAGGCGATGTTAACCTTGATCGCCAGGTCAGGTTGGTGCCTGCCTGGTTTCCCCACCATGAATTCACCATCTTTCCCTTTGTATTTGGTAACTATGTGGTGGGAAGATACTCTGAGGCAACACCAATATCCTGTCCCTCATCAGATCTCTGCCCACCAGCTTTAACATCCTTTGATAACTCCTGCCTTAATCAACCACCAAAATGATGGCTGCCAAATGGTGAATATCTGTTTTTAGTGCTCATTCTGTATTTATCAGTTGGCATTCTAGGGTAAGTAAGAGCTTTCCTTTCTCCCTCATTTATGATATAAGTGAGGTTACTTATATCAGTGTGGTGGTTTGGAGATGTATGTACCTCAGAAAAACATAAACATCTTCTTAAATCTAATCCACTCCCGTGGGTGTAAACCTTTTGAGGAGGCTGCTTCAGTTAAAGCATGACCCACCTCAATCAGGATGGGTCTTAATCCTATTAGTGAGGTCCTTCATAAAAGAATGAAAGTTAGATAAAAAGAGAGAAAGCAATGCAAAGCAATAAGTCAAAATTCAATGAACACGGAAGAGAATGGAGAGGCCAGGAGCGGCCGCCATGTGCCTTGCCATGTGACAGAGGAGCCCAGGACCAAGGATTGCTGCCAGCCAGCCCCAGAATGCCAGTCTTTGGAAAGAAAGCATCACCTCGATAATGCCTTGATTTGCACTTTCGTTTAGCCTCAAAACCGTGCACTATTAAATTTGCACTATTTAACTGAATCCATTGCATGGTATTTGCTTAAGCAGTCAAGAAACTAAAACAATCAGTATGATGTGTGGGTTTCTATTTTATTCAGAGGGTTGTAATCTGTTACTTACTGTTATTTATTCTGATGCCCAAATCATCCCAGATTTAGCCAGAGAGAGCCTGTTCAGGCTGAACCTTATGCCATTTGATGTGTCCTTTGAGCATTTTCTTGCTTTCTGGCCTAAAAAGATGTTCCAATCTCATCTTGTATTTTCCCTGTTCCAGCCATTTCTCCAAAGAACCCTCATTCTTTTTAGCAGAGAATGATGTTTAAAAATAATATCTGGATGATGAGTGACTTACTGCACCTGGGGTATCATTACCTCTAGGCGATTGCCTCTAACCTAAGCATGGGCTGGTCATTCCAGAATGATGTTAAACCTTAGTGGCAATCCCTGGCAACCTCTTCTTCCTTGTTTTAATAGCCAGATGCCTGGGGTTTCAGCAGCACACATGATGCTGCCTGTTTTTTGATTTGATGTAGATATTTTTAAATCACATTTCAATTGTACTAAGAGCTTTTAAAGCAGATTCAGATGTTGAAGTTTATAAAATACATTTTTTTGGCATCTATCTAGATAGCTAAATTGTTTCCCCCTTTTTGACATTCATATGAATTATAGTACAAAGGTCAACAGCATTAAACCATACTTGCTTGTCCCTGAATAAGCTCTATTAATTTTTAAATATAATGCTTGATTCGATGTGCTATTTTCTTTAGGAATCGTGCATCAATATTCCTAAGTGAGAAGAGCCTGGCATTTCCTTTTTTATTGCTTTGATCAAATGCTTCCGGTGTAGTGGGGGCAGAAATAGAAAGCAAGCGAGAGTGGAGCAGCGGTGAGAGAGCCAGAGAAGGAGGAGAAGTGGGAGACGTGGTAGAGGGGTCCCCAGGTTGCACAGGGAAACACAGTCGTGGGGGCAGGCACGGGGTGGAGCTTAGGGTTTTAAGAAGGGAAGCCCTTCCAAGCTGGGGTTGAGGCGCAGATTTCCTACAAAGAAGTGACTTGCTAAGGGAAAGCTGAAAGTCACAAGCAGAGAGGTTAGGAGGCCATGAGGGTGCTGGGTGTGTCACCCACCTGGGTGGTGTCGACTCCCCACATGGAGGCAGAGGAGCTGGCGGGGTGGCAACATGCAGGGGACAGGGTGGCTCAGCGGTTGAGGAAACTGCAGAGGGGGAGCCGCTTCTTTTCCTCCTGTGAAATAGCCGGATAGGGACCCAGCAGTGTGGAGCTGGGAGGGTGCTGGCCTGGCCTTGCTTCAGGTCAGGTGGTGGTGAGGGCCGGGAAGCAGAAGGCCCTGCAGCAAGGGTGGAGGGAGGGGACACAGGGTTCAGGCCCACCAGAAGTGCTGCTGAGAGCCTATAAATATTATTATTGTTATTATTGTTATTTGTTCTAAGTGACCAAATGTTTTCCAAATGATGCAGCCAGGCATTTCCAAACACTGACCAAGAAATGTGATGGCACACCCGGCTTACCAGCTTTCCCCCTCCTCCCCCTCCCCTTCAGATTTCCATAGCCTTCCGGCAGCCTTTGGGGTCAGCCAGGCCCCAGCTCAAATCCCAGTGGCCCCACTGACTTGCTGCATGGACGGGGGCCACCTTGGGCTTCACCCGTGGGGTGGGTACAGCCCTCCTGGAGTTGGACGAGGGCGTCCATGCTGGACCCCTGGACCCCTGAGCCCAGGACTGCTGAGGGTCACAGGGTCAGCAGCTGCTCAGAGGCTGGCAGATCCCAGAGGCAGAAAGGGGAAGAGAGAAGGGGTAGGGCCTGGGTTCCCCCAGCCCAGCCAGAGGTGCAGGAAGGCAGGCGGAGTGGGACCTCCAGGCCTCCCGGGCCCTAAGATCCAGGAACGCGCTCCTCCCTTGCCCAGACCCTGGCAGCTCTGCGGGGGAAGAACACAGAAGGGCACAGGGCCTTCACCTGCTGTCAGGCCGGTGGGCCCTGCAGTTCCCCGTTTGTGCTGGGCCCCAAGTGGCCGGCCCCTACCACACGGGCCTCAGCCCCCAAAGGCCCCTCCCAGGCCCTGTGTGGCCACTGCCTCCCCACCAGGGTCCCAGCCGGGGCCCCCCGCTCCAGGGGAGGATCCTCACTCCTCAAGAGCCAGGACATGCTGGAAAAGCCCGGATGACCTTGGGGGCTGACCCCCAAACACTTTGTCACGGATTGGGTAGGAAAAGAGAGCAGGAAGGGAGAGAGACTCCCCCCTCAGCAGGACGAGGCTTTCCCATGGGAGGGTGTCCGTCCCGGGCTGTGGGTGGCAAGTAACAATGAAGGTGATGTTAGCGTTTATTGAGTATGGCCCTCATTTTACAGATAACCTTAACGGAGCAGGATTCGAACCCGAGTCAGGGGAGCCGCAGAGCCTGGGCTTCAATGCCCTCAAGTGTGATGCCACAGTCTGCCAGGGGTGGGGGGTCAGAGGGTAGCGCAGCGTAGGCTGGACTTTGGAGGCGCAGACTGGGCTGTGGACCCCAGCTCCGCCGTGACCTGCCAGGGGCCTTGTGCGAGTGAGGGAACCTCCCTGGCTCCCAGGTGCCTCTGGTGGAAAATGGGGAGAACAGTACTTCCCACAGAGAGGTGTAGAAAGGAGTGAAACAGAAAATGTAGATGTTACCCAGAGGTCAGGGGGTCCCCTGGCATAGCCCAAAATCCCAAACCTCAGCCTCTCACGGGGTCCTGCTCCCCCTCCCCTCCTTCCCCCTCCCACTTTCCCCTCCCTGTTGTGCCCTCCCCAGATTCTTCGCCCTCCTTCCAGAGCCTTCTCTGCCCTTCTGCCCCAGCCAGGTGCTCACAGAACACAAGCCCTTTCTCAGACGGCAGCCTCAGTGTAAAAGGGAGGGGGCAGTCACGGTGGCGTGACTGCCTTTCCCGCCACCAGCATCCCGCCTAGCTGGCAACCTGCCCTCAAGATGGTTTGGGTCTAGTTGATGGCACAAGATCAGTTCTTGGGTTATTCTCCTTTAAGACCATTTGGAAATAAAATGAAACAAAAATTAATGGCTCTTTATAAACCTAGGGAGGGGAGCGATTTAGAGAAAACGGAACAACCAGCCTGGGCTCTACCTCCCCAAGGAACTCTGTGATCTCGGGAAGGTTCTCATCTCAGCGACCTTGACTCAACGTTCACTCCACCTGTGGGGTGGGGGGCTGGTGGGGGGGCGTCTCCGAGGGCCCCTCTGGCCTCTGGCAGCCTTCGCCACTTCCTGGAGAAGCCTTGCAAGGGGTGATGAACCCGCTTCACCCCTGCCCCGCCACAGCCCTAACCCTGTGGCCTGAGGCAGTGGGCAGCCCTGTCCTGGGGACGCAGGGGGCAAATGCTGCAGGAGCCGGATGCAGGCGCGGGGCCAGGACCCAGGCTAGACGGAGGGCTGCGGCCTGAGCTGCAGGTTTGCTGTGCACGCCAGGAAGGGAGAAGTGGGTCCGGCTTCCTGGCTCAACCACTGACTGCTCCTCTGCACGGCTTCTTCCTCTCTCTGGGTGGGTCCTGGCTTCTCATCTGATAAGAGGTGGCGCCTGGCTGTGTGGTAGGCGCTGGGTACGGGCTGGCCCGCTCTGGATCTGCTGAGCATTTGCAGGAGGCTGCTGTTTGGGGCTGGGACGACGGGTGGGGGTAGGTGGAGGCAGAAGAAAGGAGCCTTGGAAGGGTGAGGCAGCCTCCAGGCTCCACCTGCACCCAGGGAAATCAGCAGAAGAAAGGGAGAGACCTCTTTCAGCTCCCGGAGCCCACAGTTCCAAAGAGACGTGATGGAAATGGTTCCCCAGAGCACCGGATCAGCCACCAGCTCATGCTGCCAATATTCACCTGGACCGACCAGGTGCCACTCCCTGGGCGAGGCCATCCCCAGCCCCATCCTCCCCCCAACCCCCCAGCCCCATTGTGGTAATCCCATCCCACCCCCCAAGGCCTGAGGTTTGGTGAGCCAGGACATACCACGCCATCCACTGGGCTCCCCAGGCCACCCTCCCTCTGTCCCCATCCACCTTGGGGTTTGAATGAATGAATGAATGAATGAATGATTGTCTTCAACATAAATATGTACCAGGCCCCGAGTTCTGCACTGAGTGTGGAGGTAGAAAGGCCTGACCATCTTGGTCCCACCTGGGACAGCTCGGAAGAGCAGCTCCAGGTCCGTGGCTCCCCCCGGGGCTGGCCGAGGCCGTCTCTGGGGCCACAGCCCAGCCCGGCTCCTCTGCCCAGTCCTGCTTCCTTTGCCCTGGTCCACAGGTGTCCATCCAAGGCACTCCCTAATAAACATCCCACGTGCTGACTCTGTGCAGAGCTGGCAGGAACCCAGCCCGGCACTGGCGGAAGGGACGTGGCCTTGCTGCTGAGTTCACAGCCCTGCTGGGAACACACACAAGACTCGGTCCTCCACGAGTAAAGGGTTTCCTGCGGGCCACACATTTTACCTCTGCATGAGGCCCCTCTCCCTCGTGAGACACAGCAATGCAGTCCAAGCTGCTTGAGGGAACAGGAGACTCTGTTGGCTCAGGTTACTGGCAAGTCCAGGAGTCAAGCTCTGGCTTCAGCCACTGCTGGGTCCAAGGGTTCTCACAGCGTCAGGATTTCACGCCTCCCACCCCAGGCTCGGATTTCTGCAGCGTTGGCTTCGGCCTCAGGCACCGCCTCTCCATTCGGTGGCCCACAGCTCCAGCTTTCAGTCGCTCAGCCTCGTAAAACTCCAGTGGAAAGAAGTTTCAGTAGCTCCAGCTAACGGATTCTCATTGACCCAGTTGGAGCCACCCGTCCATCGCTGAGAGCCAACCAGGGCAGTGGAGTTTTCTCAGCCAGGCTGGGTCACCTGCTCCTCGGAGCCAGGAAGGGAGGTCAGGTCCTCCTGGCCCCCATGGCCCCTGCCCCAAATCCAGGTGCTGTCACCCACAGAAAAAGAGGGGCTGGTCCTGGGAAGGCCAGAACAACAGGCGCCCCCTCAGTCTCCCGTGCGTCCAAGCACCCACAGGGAGGGTCTTAACCCTGGGTCCTGAGTGGGAGGCTGGGGCTCAGAAAAGGTGCCTTGCAACTACATAAGGGGGAGGGATTAGAGCTGAAACTAACACATGCTTGTCTGGTTCCAAATCTGGGCTCTTTGCCCTCCAAATGAATGGCAGGAATTGAGAGAACGTTCTCCCTTGTGCTGGCAAAGAGGCAATGCCTGTGGAGGAGGTAGGAATTGTGAAGGGAGACAGAGGACCTTTCAGGGAAGGAGAAACCTGGAGTCCGAGTCACCCAAGGCCTTCGGTTTGAGGCAGAGGGTTCTCCTAGGGGAGGGCTGGAAGGGGTGGCTGGAAATGTGGCTGTTTCTCGTGGGCAGTGGGAAGATTCCTGAGCCAGGGGGAGACGCGGCCCTTTATCAGCTCACGTGTATGGCCCAAGTGGTCCTTCGGGAAGCAGTGACAGTACAGGTGTGAGGATGCATGAGACAGGGAGAGACTTGAGGCAGGGAGGCCAGTCGTGGCCACAGTCCAGGAAAGAGGGGCTAAGACTGGGTGGGCTGGAGAGGCGGGGACAGGTGACTCCACTCACCATCCAGCAAGCCCCAGCCCAAATCTCATGCCTTGTCCCCAACCGCCCAGCCCTCTCCCCATGCCCCCTTGTTGTCCCAGATTTTTAGGATGGGTCCCAGGACCAGCATTTCCAGCGTGGGACCCAGCACGGTCCCTCCTAGCCCCTCTCGGCCAGCTGTCCTCAAGATCGGCATATGAGCCACCTGGCTGTGGACGGATCATCAGTTCTGCCGCTGAAAGGCATTTCCCCAGCCAAGACAGAGAGCCACAGAGCCAGCTGCCGGGCCAGCTTCTCAGCTGCCCGCAGTGGACTGAGGGTGCTTCACCCCGCTTCCCAGTGGGTGGTGGCCCTAGAAGGGGGCTGTTCTGCCTGCTCTCTGCAATGGTGCAAGCCAGCAGGGCTTCCTCCCTGCCCACACGGAGCCTGCAGCTAAGGATGCGAGCCACACACTGTGGGAAAGCACCCAGAGCCTGGCCTCAGGCCGGCCGGGGAAGGGGAGTTGTGGTGGAGGCTCCTTCCCATCAAAGCTCAGGCTGGAAGCCCCGAGCTAGGAGGTGAGTGAGAGCTGGGGGCTCCCCATGGATTTCACAACCCAGGCGGAGCCTCACAGGCCTGGAAGGAGAGGCAGCCGCACGTACGTGGCCTTTGAAGTCTCCATTCTCTGGAAAGGGCCACGTCTCTGGACGTGGTCTCAGGCCACATCTGGAACCAGGCTTCTCCTCGGTGTTCTTGGGGAGATGGAATGAGACGCTTCACTGCTGGGTCCCTGAATCTTTCGAGTGAAGTGACTCACGGAGTACCTTGCTCCCCTTTGCCCTCGCCTGCTGAGGAATTCTCCTCAGCCTTCGAAAGGGGAAGTGTGTGGGCAGCTCTGGGATTTCTCAGAGACAGTTCCCGGCCCCCCACACCCCAGAGCACTTACTGCTCTGGCTGCTGAGAAGTGGCCCCTTGGGTCAGGGGTTCACTGCCTCAGAGGGAAGCCTTTCAGGTCTTGGTGACTTGGCTTTTTCCCAAATTTCCACCAAGGCTGAAAGCTGCCAGCTCTGGCTCCCTCCAGCATCTTTCCCTGGGAGAGCTGAAGTTTTTGCTCAGTGGGCAACAGCTCTCAGGTTTCCCAGCTCCCGGCCTTCATCAGGGTCTGGGGGATGGGGATGGAGGGTGGGGGATGGAAGAGGAGACCCTAAGTTTCTCCGGGGTTGGTTCCAAACGGTGGAGAGGAGGAGGCGAGGGGGAAGTTCTGCCTGATGCAGTGGCTCAATGTCACTTATAAAGTTCAGCAGGGAAACCTAATCTGAAAAGCTGCTCTGCCTCCTTTGATCATTAAAAGAGAGCTGGAGGCCAATGGCCTTTACCTTCTGGACTGGACTGCCAGGAAGTTGCGTCCAATGGCAATGCTGGCCTAGCCCAAGCTTCCGGGATGACTCCCTCATCCTCAGCCCTAGGCTTGTGTTCGTCTACCCTTATTTAAAAGCCTATTCTATGATGTTTCCATTGTCAGTCATCTCAAATCTTTTTGGAAGCAGGCAGGATAGAATGAATGAATGAATGAATGAATGAATGAATGAATGAATGAATGAATGACAGCTAGCAGGTACTGAATGCCTCCTATGTGCCAGGCCCTGTTCTCAGCACTTTACAGTTTTGACTTAGTGAAGCCTCACAAAACCCCTAAAGAAGATCCTATTAATGCTTAGGTAATGAAAGTACAGTGAGAATAAGTGGCCACCTGAGGCCACTCAGCTACTAGGGGAGGAGCAGGGAGTCTGGCCCCAGCATCCTCCTTCTTTCCTGCCAAACTACCCAGCCTCTGAGAAAGAAGGAAAGGAAGGAGCCACAGCCCTGAGGTGGAGGAGGACGGTCAGGACAATACTGGGGTTGATTCCGGCAGGGGGTTTGATGCCGGCAATCGTGGTGGAAACGGGGGGCTCCTCCTGGCCTGGCTGCTTCCATCCCTCCTGTGGAGGGTTCCTGCTGGGAGCAAACCTTGGGCAGCTGATGTGTGGGAAGGGTCCTGGGGCTTGGCTTGCCTCGTGACCCTCTCTCAGCCTCATTCTGCTTACTTGGGGTTAGTGGCACTCAGGAATCTCGAGTCTTTTCATCTTAGACCCCCTGGCTCTTCCTTCTGCTCAAGCCTAAAGCAGAAGTGTAAGCTCCGAGCGTCGGGCATAGGAAGCCAGGGTGGGAGGCTCCCAAACTCTGGAAGGCCCCAGGGGATTTAAGGGAGCACAGGCTGGAAGCCCATGTCTGGCTCAAACCACTCTGCCCACCCCAAGAATAGCTGAGTCAGAGCCAGACTCTCAGAACCAGCCGACCTGACCTTCTACTTACAGACAAGGACCCTGAGGTTTGGAGAAAGGAAGAGACCCCTCCAGGGACCCACCATTAACACACACAGTCTGGATGCCCCCGTCCCCCTGTCCAGCTCGCAGCCCACTGCTCTTTTTTTAAAGTCACAGCAACCAGACAGGGGGGTGGGCTGGTGCTGGACAGCAGGCAGGAGGAATCCCCAAGCTCCTGCTCGGGCCGGTGGAAGCTCCAGCTGGTCCTGAAGGCTCTTTTGTCGTCCTGGGCCGTGAGTCAGAAAAGCACCACTGTCACACCAACCCAGTGCCCTTTGACTTTTGGGGTCAAGTGATTGCTTGTGACTCATCCTCATCAGTATGGTGCTAAGGGGAAAGTGGTGAAAGAGGTCAAGTCTCTTTTTGGCAGCCTCCCCTGGCTACGGGTCCCCGGGCCCCTAGCCCAGCTCCGACCCCCACCCATCCCCAGCCAGTGCCCTTCTACCCTGGACTTGCCCTCTGCCTGCAGTTGGTGGCGCCTGGGAAGGCTCTGATAGAGCAGTGACAGGGGCGGGGGCACCCCTACGGTGAGAATGATGGCCCAAGACACTCCAGGCTCAGGAGGTGCTGCCTCTCCCATGTGCTACTGCATTTTAGAGGAAAAGAACTGAAAAGGGTGAGCCTTAGCCCAAAGAGCTCTGACTCCACGAGGAGCTGTTGGGCCTCAGAAACAGCCAGGAGGCTCCTGGGAGGAGCAGTTTGGGCTGGGGGGACGGGGGTAGGTTGTGGCTGGATAAGAAACAGCCCCAGCTCTGCGTTCTCCGGTCCCATCCCTGCAGGCCTTTGGGTGCCTACGACAGGCCGGGGTGCATGGGCAGACTCGGCTGTGGGACCAGCGCTACCACCCACCCCTGTGGGCACCACCCCAAACCCCAGCTGATGCAGCCTCAGAGTGGGTGTGGAGGCCCCGAGCTTCCTGAGAAGAGTGAGGCCCAGCCTGGCCCAGGCCTCGCCCCACAGCTCTCTCTATCCTCACTCAAACCACCCACCGACCCCCCTTACACAGAGACCTCCTCCTTGCCACACCCCCCTCGTCTGGTCTATCAGGACCAATGTCCGGGCCTCCTCTTTGGAGTCAGTTTCTCCAGAGAAACCTGCTGAAACCATTAGCTTGAGTGACGACACGATGAGGGAGCACACAGCTCGGCCTCTGCCACCCTCACCTCCGAGGTAGGGCACGTTTCCACCTCATGCCACAGATGAAGAGACCGAGGCTGGTGGAGGGGGCTTCCCGGGGTCATCGTTCCTAGGTGGGAGTGGGGCCTTGAACCTGGGAGCCGTCCCACAGGCCTGGGGACAGCCAGATGCCCAGGCTGCCAGCAGATGCTCTCTGGAGCTGGCGGTGAAAAGCACGGACGCGAGGCCTCCCCGCCGCCATCTGTGGAGGCAGTGCTGCCTGGTGGGCCCCGGGGTCTTTGCTTCTCCTCCACTGAGGTGAACGTGATCCTCGGGACCTCGGGCCGGGCCTGAGGCCTCAGTGGGCAGCCGGCAGTGCCCTCCCCCCGGGCAGGGTGACCTCTCACCGGCTGCCCAGGAAGCCGCCCTCCTGGCCTCTGACGTCCGGCCTCTCCTTTCTTGTGGTTCCCTGTGTGGAAATCTCCCTCTGTCTCCCCAACACCCCTGGACCAGAACGGCCCCAGGTTCCCATGCCCCTTGGTGCTCAAGTGCCTTTTGCTGAAAAGCAAACATCACCGGGGCACGAGCCCCGTGGTTTCAGGCTGTGCGGTTTACCTCATGACGCAGTTTTCCTTCCGCCAGATAAACCAGAAGCCGTGGCTCTGCCTGGCGCTTCGGCTGGGCCTGGGGGACGGGGCCCACGGTCCCTGGGTGGCTGAGGGCTGGGGATGCGGCCGCGGCCCTGCTGGAGAAGGAATCCCCAGACTCGGCCCAGGCTCAGGGTGACCAGGGACGGCCGAGGGGGCTTCCCGGCACCAAGGCCTGGAGCAGCACGGACTGGGACGGGGCCTTCCACACCTGGGAATCAGGGCCTGGAGCCCCCGAGGCTCTTCCAGAATCCCTCCCTGAGGTCCCCGTTGCCCACCACCTCTTCCCGGGGCCCGGAGCCCACCACGCAGGGCGGGACGAAGGCAGCAGCCTGAGCCTGGAGAGACCCCCCTTCCTTGGGCCCCGGCACACACCCCCCAAGTCCGCTTTGCCGCCAACCAGACGAGGGAGGGGGTTCGCCGGTGCCCCAGGCCCTGGCTTGATCGGCTCTTCTGCTGTCCTCCAGCCTTTGAAGTGGGTGTTTTATAGCGTGCTCAGCCCACAGATGGCAGACCTGAGGCTCACAGAGGTTTGGGACGGGTCCGAGGTCACGGTTAGCAAAGGGCCTGGCGAGCAGACAGCATTCAGGAATGTTCACTGCGTGGAAAGGAGCCTAGATGCTACCTTTCCTCAGAGAAGCCCCCAGGACTCCCCGGTCCAGTCCCAGGAAGACCCTGGCTGAGCGCTCCTTTCTGGGGCTCCCTCAGAGGGGGCCAGTGCTTGCGGCTGGGCGGGGTGGGCAAAGCAGCTCCATGTCATTGCTGCGTGTCATGCCCGGCTCCTTCCACCGCAGCTAGATTCTTACGGGGCCTCTGCTCCAGGTGTGGGGGCCTGGAGGGCTGGGGGGCAAGAGACGGGTCCCAATCTCCAGGAAAATAACCACTGCCCACCACCCCCGCCAGCTTCCGTGATCACAGTGGCTGTACACACTGAGCCCCTGACTAAGCTGTCACCAGCAGGTCTCTTTAAGCCCTCCTCGTGCCCATTATATAGATGAAGCAGCCACGCTTCAGGTTCTTGGCCGAGGTCACCCAGCTGGGAAGTGGCAGAGCACAGAACTGGGACCCAGGTGCCAGGAAGGTGTGCTGTGAGGGGGCAGAGGAGAGGTCTCCTCCCCGCTGGGGCTTCAGGGTTTAGACGAGCAGAGGCACGTCAAGGGCCTCCCCAGAGGGAAGCATGTGAGCAAAGTTCAGGGCTGGGGGGCCCCAGTGCGTGTGCGAGGGGCGGGGCAGAGCCCAGGGCAGGGGCTAGATAGAGCCAGACCTGTGCAAAGCCAGGCCTCATGGGAGAATTCTGTGGACGCTAGGACAGGACCCCTTGTCTCGGGTCTGGGCTCCTCACAGAGGGCCATGTCCTTGGGGTCAAAGGCCAGTTCAGCCCGGGGCTCCCCCCAGCATGGTGCTACCTCCCATGGCCCGGATGCCTGCCCGGCCCAGGTGTCAGGCCATGCGGGCGCAGAGAGGAAGTTCCAGAGCAGCTCGGAGGCCGCTGGGGTTGCTGGCTGAGCTGTGATCTGGAGACTAGCCGGAGCTGATAGAGCCCACGTGGGTGGTCTCTGGGAGAGCCTGGGAGGGAACCAGGCAGGGCTGCTCTGTCCTTGCTGGAGCTCGGTTGGAAAGGGCTTGGAAAAACAGGCACATCCAGGCCGGGCCGGCTGCAGGGCCTCCAGACCCCAGAGGCCGTGCCCAAAGTCACCCCAGCCACTCCAAGGCCTCCACGGCCCACTCCACCTGCAGCTCCTGGCGCAGGTGGACGGACTTTCCTGCACTACTGGGGGTCACTCCGCGGCCGCTGGGCCCTGGGCAGCCCCTCTCCTCTGAGCAGCTTGCCCTCTGCTCCTCCATCATCAGGAGTTGGGCCTAGTTAAATGGCCCTGTGGGACCCCCGCAGTGGAGGCAGGCGGGACCCTCCCAGCGCTGGGCTGCCAAGCCCAGGGAGACTCCGAGGTGCAAAAGGGCCGGAGCAAGAGGTGCTGGGGACCGTGTGTGAGCCGGGCCCCCCTTCCTCATGCTCCTGGCAGGAGGCCCAGGCTCAGAGCTGGCCTCACAGGCTGATTCGTGACTGAGAAGCTGCCTCCTGGGCCCTGCGCCCAGTGGGAGGGCCCTGGGAAAATGGAGCCTTTGCAGCGCTGTGGGGCCTGCCGGGGCTGTGTGTGGCAGCTGGGGAGGCCGGGACAAGCCGTTTTCTCCATCAAGCCTCTGGGTGGAGATGGAAGGAATCGGCAGGAATGCTTTCCCAATTAGCCAGACTTGGGCTGCTTGGCTGGCCTTCAGGGGAAGCAATTTGCCTCCTTGGGTACCTAAAACTTCTCCTTGCCCGCCCCCCTGCCACGGTCACTAAGTGGGCAGCACTTTTCCATGCCACCCTGCCGTTCAGCCAACCAGCTGTGGCTGGTCCCGGAGAGACGGCTGCCATCTGGGCTGTGGGCTAGGCAAGGCTCGCTAGGGACCCACTCCCAGGCTAAGCCTGGGCAGCAGAAGGGGCGGGGGGAAATGGCAGCCTCGTCTGCAGGGGCATCTGTGGCCCCCATGACATGTCCAGGTGCCCAGGATGCTCAGCCCTGGAGTGACACCCCTTGACCTCTCTGGAAGTCGTCAGTCCAGCCTTCTGCACTCTGGCAGGACTGCGGCTCCAAATCTGCTCCCAAGGGCACAAGGCCAAGCCGACCCCCATTGCTGGGCACTGCTCTCAGCTTCTCCCATCCAGCCCGGGAGCCCTGGGAGCTGAGGCCTTGCCTCCCGGCTAGACCAGAACTCAGCTCCTGTCTGCTCAAAGAGGGCCTGGCCTGGGGTGAGGAGACCCCCAGGAAGCCGCTGGAGTAGGCGAGGCCAGAGATGATACAGGAGCAGGGGGCAGAGAGGATGGGACGAGGTGGGCGGGCTTAAGAGAGATTTTGGAGGTGGCATCAATAGGACCAGTAACTGTCTGGATCTGGGGACTGGAGACAGTGGGAGTTCCATGTGGACATTTTGGGGACCATCTCGGAGCAGAGGCCTGAGGCTGCTGACTGCTGCGGGACTTGCCACTGGCCCCTCTGAGCCTGGGCTCCCATCTCCCAGCTCTGGAAGGTCCGTTAGCCCACCGACTTCCAAGGGCAACACGACCAAGGTCACATTTACTCTGCTCCAAACCCTCTGCAGGCTCAGTGCTCTAGAAACTCCCACGCTCTTGTCTCTACTTGCAACTCCAGCAAGCAAAAGCTCAAACAGACAACAGAAAAAAAAGAGTATCATAACCGCCCCCCAAAGCCTATCGCTCAGCTTCAAGATGCAACAACATTTTCTAATCTCTTTCACTTCCCGTTCTACTTATTTCTTGGTATTTTAAAACAATCCCAGACATTTTTGTACTATTTTACCGATGAATACTTTATATCTCCAAGATGGTGAGTATTTCTTTACCGTAACCACAATGCCACGTCTTAGCAATTGGTAACAAAGTTCACAACGATCTTAACATCATGGTATTCGATTCATGCTCATATTTCCCCGATGGTTTCTCATCCTTCTAGAAGCAGCAGTGGACTTGATTTCTAGGTTGGGGGAGATTGTCATAGCCCTTGGGTCAGCTCTACTCAGCAATCCCTTCCTCGCGCGACAGCTTAGGGTGTCCAACCTGGGCCCCGCCCCAGAGGAGTCCAAGGAGGGGGACGGCAACGTGGACACTCCTCGGATCACTACTACCCAGCCCCTGCAAGGAGAGGGACTTCCTGGAACAGCCTAGAGTCCAGGAAGCATAACATCCTCTCCTGCCTCCCCCTCAGCCTCAGGACAAACTGTGGGGCTGTGAGGCCCTTGACCCTCTCTCACTGCTTGCCCCTCTTCTGCACCCTGTGCCCCCACCTGCTGCAGTGACAGCTCCCCCTCCTCCCCCTGCCCCCTTCCTGCAGGGTCCTGCTCGAATCTCCTCTGGGAAGCCCTTCCTGACCTGCTGGCCAGCCCAGGGTCACTCTTCTCCTGTGTTCCAGCATCAACCACCCATGCTGCTGGGATGACTATTCAGCTTGTCTGGAGGCTTGTAAAGGCAGGACAGTGTCTCTTTCATCTTGGAATCTGCAGTGTTTCCCACACAGCCCTCCTCTCGAGGACGTTCTGTGTGATGTGCAAATGAAGGAGTGAAGTAGTGACAGAGTAAGTGGAGGGATAGACAGATGCTGGGACCCTGTGAGGAGGGGTGAACGCTTCCCCCTACTTCCCTGTCCGTCTTCAGAAAACAGATAGGGCCAGCCAGGGTGTCGGGGACGCTTCTCTCCTGCCCCCTCCCCGTCCGCCAGGCCGTGTTCGTGGGCTCCCGTCCCCACTGGTTTCTCTGAACCCCCAGGGTGTTTTCCCTTTCTGGGAACAGGCGTGGGGAACACAGCTTACGCCCAGCCCCCGTGCCTGCTGCTGGGGTCTGTTTGCACAGGGTCATCTGGTTTCAATCCAGTGAAATCTTAAAACTTTCCACGGGAACTTCTTCTATTTTAAACTCCTCCCGGACAGGCTGGATAATCTCAGCCCAGGCAGGCTGTGACTCCCTGGGCTGCGGCTGCGGGACGTGCCAGGCCCCTGCAGACGGGGGCAGGCATGGCCTTGGGGCGGCAGCAGAACCCAGGCCCAGCACCACCTCGGATCCGCGGGGGACCTTGAGAGCGAGGCCCTCCCCTTTTCTGGGCCTCAGTTGCTTTGTCTCTACAGCATAGGGTAGTAAAGAGCCAGAGTGCCTGGGTTCGAATCCTGACACCAGCCCTTAGTGCAGTGACTTTGGCAGAATTCCTTAACCACTCAGTTTCCTCATCCATAAAACAGAAATACTTCGGGTTGTTGGGATTGCACGAGGTGATGGATGGGAAGTGCCTCCCGCAGTGTCTGGGCTCTAGGAAGGCGTCCACTGGGTGTTGGTTATGACAGGGCCACGGCCCGTTAGCTGAGCCCTTTGACCATGTGTATTTCAGAATTTCTGTTTTAAGATTTTTAGGAAGTTGTTATTATGCATATACCAATATCATACAGAATTCAGTAAGGTCTGAGGTAGCACCCCACAATCAATACACTTGAATATTTCTGCTTTGGAATGACTATTCACCGAAGTGGGAAAAATAAAGACTATATGTAGTCTGACCAGGACAGATTTTGCTGTCAAATACGTAAGGAGAAACTGAGTTTTCAGAGCTTGGGGGATTTCGGAACTGGGGAGAAGATCCTGTATGGTTATTATAACTGTTTAGGAGGAAGACATTGGCCCCTCCTGCCCAGAGATATGTGGAAATTTTTTCATTTCCCCACATGGACACCCACTTAAGGGCCGCCATGTGGGAGAGGCCCAGAACGACGCAGCTTGCCCACGGCGCACGGCGCTCAGAAGATGCACCTTCAGGTCAGGCCATCTACTGGGGGCCACTTGAGGCTGAGTGGCTCCCGGACCATGATTTCTGACCCATCTTCCTCCCCTGCCCTCTGCTCTGGTCGCTTCAGCCAAGGCGTTCTGACTCGGTGCTGTGTGGGGAGCTGGGGGCACACTGCTTTCATTTTCAAATCAGCAAGACTCTGGGCTGGACATGTGGGGCCATTTGTCCAAGCCCCTACGCTGTAGATGGGGGTGCAGTGCCCGGGCATCTGCACAGAGCTGTGGTGTCCACAAAGCATGTTCACAGACTCTGGTTTGATGTTCGCAAGCGTCTCATCCCCCCGGTTCTAGTCTTCTGTCTGCTAAAACAATTACCATACATTGGGTTGGCTTAAACAGCGGGAATTTATGGGCTCACCATTTGGGGGCTTGGCGAAGTCCAAAGGCTAGCTGTTGGCAAGGCGATGCTTTCTCCCCGGAGACCGTGGTGCTCTGGGGCTGGCTGCCGGCGCGCCTTGGTCCTTGACTTTTCCATCACACGGTGTGCGTGTACATGGCGGCGTCTTCTGGGTTCTGTTGACTCCACCTTCTTGCTGCTCCCTGTGGCTTCTCTATAGGGCTTCCAGCAATGGGATTAAGATCTATCCTGATTCAGTTGGCCACACCTTCTAGTTAAAAATAACCTCATCAAAAGGTCCTATTTACGATGAGTTCACACTCACAGGAATGGATTAAGGGGCACACAACTCCAAGCCACACACCCTCCCATTCTGTGTTTTAATAAAACAAGGACTTGAAGGTGGCAGGCCCCAGGCTTCCTCCTCCCTCTTCAGTGCCCTGCTCACCCCACCTTGCTGGCTGCCAGGTGGAGTGAATCCCAGCCCAGGGCAGCTGGGGAGAAGGAGGGTTGGCACAGCCTGGGATGGGAGCTGGCCCTCAGGTCCCAGCCTGGCGGGCTGAGATGGCGTCTTCTGCCTCCTCCACCTCTGGCTTGGGGAACTCTCCCTCGCTGGGCTCCCTGGGGGCTAAACATGCCTCAGCTAATAATAAAATACAAAGAGCAAACAAGACAACAACTGGGCGGATGAAGGGGATTAATGCTTATTAAAGTGCTTTGAGTTCCCTGGAAAGGAGACATTAAACACGGAGCTTAAACACGGAGCTTCGCTCCACCTCAGGCAGCTGAGCAGCTCTGAGCCTCCTAATGGAGGAGGGGGAGGCTGAGGCCCACACAGGGACCTGTCTGGCGGCCTGGGAGGGTGGGAAGGGCGTCTGCCTGTCCCTATCAACTCCAAGAAACAATCCCCTTCCTCTAGGGGCTCTCTGGGCCCGTCGAGGTGGTGCTGGGGAAGGTCATGGCAGTGGAGGTAAGGGTCAGTCCCTGGCACAGGCAGAAGGCGGTCACCTCTGTCATGTCCACCTCTGCCATGGCCTCAGCTCCTGGCACCCAGTGAGGCGGCTGGGTGGGCACTGGCTTGGGGATTCAGAGGGCATGGTCTTGCCCAAGGCACACAGCCAATGAGGCAGAGGGAGGCCAGCCCATGGGGCTCTGCAGCGGCCGTCAGTGCCCTGGATCTGGCATGGCCCTCTGGGTGGTGGCCCCCAGGCCCCCAGGCCTCAGAGCCGGGCCCAAGGCCCAGGGGAGCTGCCTGGCCCACTGCAGCTGGGCCGGTGTGGCAGGGCCCTGGAAGGGGAGCGGCAGCCTCTGTGGGTCTCTGGGTGGGCTCAGGCTGGGGCCAGTGATGGGAAGAGGCAGGAGCCAAGAGCAGGTGCCAGTGGCCCTCACAGGACGGCACAATGGAAGGAAACAGCCATGGGGGCCAGACCAGCCTGTGGAAACAGAAGGAGAATCTCAGCTCCCAGGCCAGGTGGGAGACAAGAGGAAACCAGCCCGGGGGCTGGGCCAGCCTGCCCGGTGGGTAGCCCTCCTGCCCTGCGCCCCAGGCTGAGCAGCTGCTGCCACACTGGTGGGAATACCTTCCAGGTCAGAGTTGCAGGTGTTCTCTGTGGGGTCCATGGGTGAATTAGAAAAAGGTGCTGCCTCTGGGCAGCCGCAGCCTGAGGCCCTGCTGGTGAGCAGATGGGGAGCTGCGTTTTCACCTGCTTTTGCATCTCGTACAAGGTGGAAGGTCCCCTCCAGATCCAGGACCCTCCTGCCCCCAAACAGGGCCTCTGAGCTCTTCCTTCCCCCCACCCCTGTGGCGATGGGGTCCCACCCTGCCTGGTCGCTCCTCTGCAGGCTCAAAGGTGAGCGAAGAAGCACTGACAAGGAGTCAGATGGGGTTTCAGCCTCTGCCCTGGACTGACTGTGTGCCCCTTCCCCTGTCTGGGCCTCAGTTTGTCCCGTGTTAGTGCTGGGCCAGATGGTCTCGGTGGTCCTTGGAAGCTCAGATGTTCGGTGGTCACTGATCATGGCCATAGCGAAGGTTACCCACAGCTGGAGAAGCCCCCTGCCTGCCTTTTCCACAGGAGGACAGCAGTGGAGGCCCAGGAACTGCAGCGGAGGCCAGGGGAGGGGCAGAGAGGGGGCGGGGGCTGGGGGGGCTGGCATCCCAGGGAGATGCCACAGATGAGACGGACGCCTGTGGGGACATCGTGGCCTTCCAGAGTAGACTGCTGTGGCTGAAAGCCTCCCACCCAGCCCCCCACCCTATAAGCTGAGGCTTGGCGGGAGGTGACCTGGGCTGGGCAGGTAACTGTCCATTCCCCTCCCTTTGGCCTCCCAGAGCCTCCCAGACCCAGGTTTCAGGGCACTTCCTGGGGCCCCCACCCTAGCCTGCCCCACGCTGAGGCTCCAGGCTGCCTCCACTCCCAGGGCTCTGGCCTCAGCACCTTTGCCAGCTGCACCCTTTGGTCTCGAAGCTGGAGGGGCCATCTTCCAAGCATTTCTTTTTGCATCTCTTCCTGTTCACTACCCTCTCTGCCCCATCCCTCCCACCCCAGGTGCATTTCCTATCAAAGTTGCAGCCTAGTCGCCCCCTTGCCTGGCTGACCACCAGGCCCTACACTGATGAGCCTTCCTTAAACAATAGGACTTTTATCCTGCTCCTCCCCTGACCACAAGCCTTCAGTGGCTCCCTATTTCCTCCTGGAGCAGCTGGCCACCTCAGCCTTCACTAGCCAACCATTTCAACCTACCATCTCACTTCTCACTCCCCACCCTGGACTCAGCCCGGAGACTCACTGCCTTCCACACTGCCTACCTCAGCACTTCCTCCACATCCTGCCAGAATATTCCACCACCTTCTCCCATTTCCCCTGCTCTGCGGTCTTTGAGGCGTGAACTGGCACCAGCTATCACACTCAGTTTTCCCTGCAGTTTGCTAATGAATTGCCTCATGATAGTCTTGCCCTTGTGCCTTTCCTGTAGCAGATTATAAGTGTTTACTTATGGGATGTATTTATAATAGAGAAAATCAAGAAATAATTCAAATGGACAAAAATAATGGGAACGGTGTGAGAAATATGTGGTAGATACACCAAAGCTGGCTGTGGAGACTGTAGCAAGAGGACAAACACTTATAAAAATGATGTCAAGTGAAAACCAAAACCAATGAATAGGAGAAAAGACTGGAAGGAAATCGACTCCTTTGTTCTCAGACCTCAGCTGGGCTATCATTTCTGGCCACGGAAGGGGTGCAATGGGCCTGCTAGGAGTAGGGGAGCTCAGGTGATTTCTGTTCTTTGCTTCTTTTCTAATGGAAATGACTTCAGTCCTTGCAGTTTCAGGTATGACGAGGGTCGGAGGCACGTGGCTGGCTGTCTGGGTGCCCACCTCCAGCACCCCCAGCTCCTGCCGATCTAGGACCCCGGCAACAGAGCTCTCAGGTGGGAGATTCCCTGGGCACCCCGCGGGGCCCTGCTTGCCTGCCTGGGGTGGCCTGGTCGTCTGGGCTTGAGTGAGGCAGAATGGGCATCAGCACCCATTTCTTCTGCAGTTTGCAGTAATTCCACTGCTTCCTCTGGGCACCTCCGCCAAACCCCTTCCCCGGCCTGGCAGCTGGAGGGACTCTCTAGAGCACCCCCAAGGCTCACCTGCCTTATTTTCCTGGCCAGCCATTTTACAGGGAAGCTATGGCCCACGTGGTTGGAAAGCAGCCTGCGGGGACTCAGCCCAAGCTTCTCGCATCACTGCTCTTGCCAGTCACCGCTGGATGTTCTGGATTCAAGCATCGACTCCACTCGGGTGTCGCCAAGGGACTCCAGGGCCCATCGGGAAGGTCATCACGCTTGTGCCTGGGTTGCTGGTGGAGCTACCACGTGGATTGCCATGATTAGCCACGAGTGATCCTGACCTCGAGGGTGTCAAGTGTGGCATTTTCCAAAGGGATCGCAGAATAATGCAGGAGCATACCCTTTCCTTTAGGCTTTCGGAGTTGTCTCAGAGTTAACCCACAGCTAGTTCAGGACCCCTGCTGCTTTAGGTCTTGGGAGCATCTCGGCAATCTTCCTTACTAATTAATGCTAACTATTTCATCTAGTTTCCCTCAGATACTAGTCCATTATTCCAACCAGGTGTGTTTGGGACTCTAACCTGAGAATATGGTATGAGCTTTATAGTTGGATTTTTATTTTTTCATTTTGAATTTTTGGCAACTGTAGCTGACTCTGGCTCAAACCTCGGAAAATAAGTTGGTATTTGTATATCTTTAGGTAGTTATATGGATATTCCTGTATGTATTTATGAAGATTATTTCAAAGTATCATTTGTTGGGTACATGCAAATACACAAAATTTCCTGTGCTGAGTCTGGCCTTGGAAGGAACAGGCCTGGGTCTGACTCCAGCTTCCATGTCATCTCAGCAACCCCAGCCCCTCCCAGCCTCTCTCCTCATGGGAAGGATGGCAAAAATGCATCTATGAATGTCATATTCAGTTCTTGTACACAGTAGATGCTCAATAAATAGCTCTTCATTTGGGGAAGCCAAACAACGTAAGTTGAAAGAAACTGAGAGGCGTGGATTCACATCGTTTGTGTAATAAGGACGAGAGACAAGAGAGGGAGAGAAAGAAGGAGGGAGGGAAGGAGGGAAAGAAAGAGGGGGGAAGGGGTGAAAGGTATTTCACCCCTTTGAGGCCGAGTTTCTTTATCTATAAAATGGGGATAATAACACCTACATCATTTGTTGTTGTGAAGACTACAAAAGACAAGGTGTAAAGTGTATCTAGTATAGAACGTCATTCTCAGCTCAACAGGCAGTCGGGGCCCTGACCAAGCAGCCAGCACCCACTCCTAGCTGGCACCTGGTGGACTGCGACAACTCGTGCTCCAGCGGCCCTGCTGTCAGCACCGTGGGGGCACAGACACAAAGGGCATGCTTCTTGTGTTATCTTTTAAAAAGCACCAATGAATTCATTACGATGCCATTCATAGAATGAGGTTTCATCTTAGCGTTAGATGATGTAAGAAGACTTGTGGGACGGGCCAGTCCCTATGAACTGGCGCAGGCTCTGGAGCTATTCACAGACCCAAGCTAGAGGCCAGCCAAATGCGGTCGATTCCCCTGCAAGGCTGGGGCTCTAAAACAAGAGTCTGCAGCCACCAGGAACCGAAAGTGAGTCAGAGGCGAAAGCGAACCGTGCTGCTCTGATTTGCCTGCCTGTGGGAAAGCATGGGCTAGGGCAAAGAAGCAGGTCAGTGGGTTGCCTGTTCCCAAGCTCGGCCCAGGCCTGCAGTCTTGCCGAGACTTAAAGCAAGGCCCGGTGTGGGGAGTGGGGGAACTCCCACAAATCATCTAATCTCATTTGTTAAATTCCAGATGACTAATCGTTTTGTCTTCCTGGTAATCCAAACACGGTGGTCACACGCTTCCAAAGGCCACACTCATCGGCAGGACTTTTTAACGGGGGCATTCTGACTCCTCAGAAAAAGGCCAAAGTCAACATCAGAAGAACTTTTCTCTGGTCTGCAAGGAAAACAGCTACTACATATTAGATGTTCCTGGGTGCCACCCACCGTCCTCAGTGCTTTGAGTGTTCTTCCCATTTAGTTCTCACAACCAGGGGGAGCGGGGGGCAGGCCTCATTCATTTCCACTTTACAGATGAGGAAAAGGAAACTCCAAGAGAGTAAGCAACTCACCTGGAGTGGCAGGTCAGAGCCTGCTCTCACCAGCCAAGCCCATGCCACTGTGACCCTCCCTCGTCCCACCTCTGCGTCCTGGGACCTGACACGGGAAGCCTGAGATCGGGCATGGCGGGAGTATTTACACCACTGAAATTGGTGTGTGCTCCAAATCAGGGCCCTGTTCTCTACCGCCTGAGAACGGGCTGCTAACTATTTAGCAGCCACTCCGCAGGCAGAGCCAGGATTCAAGCACAGGTCTCTCTTCTGCTCGAGCTCATACTCCTTCCAGTCGGTGGCCTCAGCAGATATGGGCTCTAGCCAGGCACGGGTCCTCAGGAAGCTGAGCTCGGAGGAAGGCTGAACGCTGGCTGACCAGGTTCTCCTGTGTCTCTTCTCTGGGGTCTGCAGGAGATGCCCCCATCGAATGCAAGTGTTAGCATAAACCCGCCTGAGCCCTTGTCCTTTCCGTGCTGAGCTAAAGAGCCAACTTACGTGACAAGGGCTGAGGAAGCTGGAGCCAGGATTTACAAGGCCTTAAGCGTGTGCTCATAGGTGGTGCTTTCACCTTCAAAACATTTTATAGCCACTTGCTAATTAGTCCTGAGCTGCTCTCTGTGCAGGTACCTGCTCAATGGCAGGCTCAACAGGCAAGAAGTGTCTACAAATACACAGGTGACCTTTGTCCACTTGCCAGGGCCACTCGCTGCTGGCCCCTTATTGCTGTCAGGGGTAGAGATAAAAATCACACAAAGTTTGAATCCTGGCAATTGAAATATGATGCAGCTATTGTCACTTTCTGTTGTTCAGTCCCCCCAAGGAAAATCAGTTCAAGCCCCCCTCGACCCCCAACACGTAAGAATAATGGTGGTAAGCACAAAACAGTTCTTCAAAAAGAGATCATATAATTTCTCTTTCCACAAACCCCTGCATGGTACAGCATCCTTCACTGGGGAAGACAAAATAAATTTCAGTCCTGCAAACTGGAGAGTTGTGGACACACGAGGAACAGTACTGGGTCCTCACTGGCCAGTGGGGGTGGCTCTGAAATTTAACCTCTCATCTGGGGCATGGGGCCATCCTCCTCATTTGCTTCCTTCACGGGAGATGAGAGTCTGCGACCGTGTCTCAGCGTCAGCTGGGTTGTTCTTTATCATCTGGCCCGCCTGGGTGTTTACAGGTCCTGAGAAGGGGTGCGGGCAGGAGGGGGATACTCCCAGGTCACGCTGCTGGTGACTGTGCTGTCCCTCCTCAAGGGCTCTTTGTAAGCCCAGGGTCGCCACCGTGTGAACCAGCCTCTGCTGGGGCTGGAGATGGAAACCCCTCTGGGGTCTGAAGCAAGTCCTGACTTGGTTCAGGCTTGGCTGTGAGGGCAGCAGAGCCTAGCTCATGCCCCTCTGTGGGAGGAGTGTGGTCACAGCCGACCCCAGGGACCCGTGTCACAGAGACTCAGAGGGAGGAGCAGCAGGCAGACGGGGGGGCCAGGCATGGGCTGCCCTGAGGGGGAGGGTGTCAGCGGTCAGGCCAGAAGATTCCAGAGCGGCTGCTGGCTCAGGGGCCATCAGCACTTGCCCAAAGAATCACCTGGAGAGCTTGAGCCAAATCCAGCTGCCCAAGCTCTGGCTAGTGAGACTCTGGTTCTGCAGGCCTGCGGTGGGGACCAGAACAGCATTTCTTAAAAAGGAGCCCCAGGTGATGCTGAGGAGCCAACCGCCCATCTGATCTAGCTCCCTCCTGCACTTCCTCACAGTCACCAAATGGCAGCGCTGAGATGAGTCGGACTGTTCCCCGTGCTGGGAATTCCTCAGCCTCCAGGGAAGGGGGCACAGTGCCTGCAGGTAGAGGAACCCAGAGGGGGGCTGGTGGTCAGGCCGGCAGGGAATGGCTCAGGCAGCTGGAGAATCCAGGGCGGGGAGAGGGAGCGCTCGCTGGTCCCCCAGGGGCCGAGAACCGGTTCCCCTTTCAGGCTCACGTGGTAAAACTGGGTGCCAAGAGCCACAAGGGGAACTGAGGGGACAAGAGGGAAAGGCCTGGTTAAACCCTGCACATGCCCTACAAGGGGGCTGGTGGCCTCGCCCTGCCTGGGAAGGCGGCAGGTGTTGGTAAGAACGTGCTCACCTCACCTTGGCCGGCGGCTTGTTTCCCTCACCTCCGTGAGCAGGACCCACTTCCCTATGGGAAGAGCCTTCAGGGAAGAAAATGGTTAAAGCAAACCGTAAGCCTTACTGTAACTGGTCCAGCTGACGGCAGTCACCTTGGGTGTAAGTTAAGGGAAGCTGTGGGTGGTGAGCAGAGGCCAGGGTCCCTGTTCCCAGACTTGCCCCTAATTTGCTGAGAGTTTCTTCAGCCCTTGGGCCTCAGGTTTCTCCTCTGAACACTGAAGGGAGTAGCAGGGTTTGCAGGAGGATGGAGGACCAGGGGAACCAGCTGACTTCTGCGATCCTCTTCCAGTTCTGACAATCCGTAAGCTTAGGAAAAATGGCACCTGCTTGGGGTGTCCTTCCCAGCTCTGCTTCTGCATGGCTGCAAAGCTGCCAGGCCTGAGCCCGTCTATAAGACACATGCTGGTGATAACCTGTGACCCCTGACCTTGCTTTTTCCAGGGTGATTCCCATGGTGCAGCATTAACCCAAAGAGCTCCTCCAGTGGCCTGGGAGCAGGGCTGGGGAGAGAGGCAAGGGCAGATTCAGGGACTTTTCCAGCAAACCTGGGCTGTGTTAGGGTGGGCTGCGTGCCCAGTGTGCACAGGGAGGTGGAGGGCAGGGACGGGAGGTCTGCCGGCTGGGAGGCTGAAACCCTGCTGGTGGCTCGAGCCCTTCAGGCAGCTTCTCTTCCCACTGGAGGACTGCCCCAAATGGGAAATGGTGGGGCGGGAACACTCCCCACCCCACACGCACAGCCACACAGAAGTAAGACACTAAGACACTAGTCTCAAGGAAAAAAAAGCACCAAGTGGTATTTAATCTTAAAACTTAAAGCAGGTTTCAGGGACAAAGGCTTTGGAATAAGGGGTGTGCATTTATGACATCGTACTTTCCCTGGAAAGATGCTGCATCATGATAGGTAATTTTATTTCTTCCAACTAAAACATACAATGAAGGAAAGAAAGCAGGAGCAACCGGAAGTGAGGGGGATCTAGGACTCAGGTCACCACCAGCCAGCTCAAGTTTGGGTTCCAGGATAGTTGAGGCTGTCTGGGGTGCTTGAGGCTGCTATGTGAACAAAATGCTGCCAGGCAGATGTTCCAAGTGGCTTCCAGGAAGCAGCCGTATGTGCTGACATGCGTGTGGACAGAGCAGCCTGGCTGGCCACCTCGCAAGACTGGTGTTTCCTAGAGCTTTCCATTGGCAAACGCTGCCTCCTGGAATTGAGGGACAAAGGTTTTGAAATAAGCCCTGGTGGGAAAGAGGGGGATAAAAAAAATGTGGTTAGAACAAATGACTTGAAAAAATTGCAACTCAGAGCTTTCACCCTAACTCAGAACAGTTGTTATTTATTGTTCCTGCATCTTGGGTTAGATTTTCCTTCCCTGCTGATGCAAAGCTCTCTGGATTTTTCCAAGGGAGGTACGTGCAGCTCACTACTGTGATATCGCTCGTGGCTATTTAAAGGGTCTGCCCGCAGCCCTCCCTGGCTGCAGATTCTTAAGAGACATCTGTGGTGGGTGGTGGGAGGAAGAGAATCCAGAGGGGCCTTCCCACCTCAAGCCCTGCCTGACCTTTTCCCAGCCAAATATGGGGCCTCAGCCCTACTGCTAGGCAGAGAGGGACCAAGTCAGCCACCCGGTCCTTTCAGCGACCTCAAACATCAAGAAGATTGTGCTCTTCATTCAGTTGGATCTTTGACTTCATAGAGACAGAAAGGGTCTAATAAAAAGGATTTCGAAATGCTCTCCGGTTGCCATTTAGTCCTAAGCATTTTGTGGGTTGGTCTACTGTAAAGAAGGCCAGGCTAGGGGCCAAGAGAACTTTCCCTGGTCAAAGACTGGTGATAAGGTGTGGAGACCACTTAGCCTTTCTGGCACCCAGAGTCATAATCTGTAGAAGTGGGCTCTGTGTTCTCCATGTAGAGGTGTGCGTATGCTGGGCACACCGTGCCAGGTGCTGTATGACGTGCCGGGGACGGGGGTGACCCAGGCATGCGCTGCCATGGAGGAGACAGGCACAGCGGTGAGTGACACCTGCTCCTGCGTAAGTGCACTCATGCAGGCACCAGGGGGCACCCAGTCTGGGGTGATGGGATGCTAACCACTTGGGGGAGGCGGTAGAGGGGGTGCTGGAGTAGGTGTGATGGGCGCTCCAGGCCAAGGAGACCTCTCCAGGCTCCAGACTTCCAGTCAGTAAGCACCGCCTTAGGAGTGGGGGAGCTAAGTCCAGGTGCTGGTGGACCTGCCTGCGGAAGCAGCGAGAAGCAGCAGCGCAGAAAACTGCACAGGAATCACGAAGCCGCCAGCAGGGAGCAGTCGGCATAGGGCGCCACAACTCCACGGCTCGGCGGGCACAGCGCCACGCGGTTAGTGATGACACCTGACTGCCCCCAAGCCCCGCAAAGTCAATGGAGAGGCACGTCTCGCTACTTGGAACGCGGCTCTTTCTCAGTCCCAGCCTCGCGGCCTCTCTGCGGCATGTTAAGATACCTGCTCCCCTCGCTGAAGCCCGCTGTCCCAGGACCTGTGACACTGCACACCATGAAAAGAGCTTTGGCCAAATCAGACTGTTTCCTTCTCAACCAATTTCCACTTCTCCCTGAGCCCCATGATGACGTCGGCCTGAAAATCCTTCCTCTTCATCCTTGGTGACACCCCCTGGCTCCTGGTCTTATTACCTTGCAACAAAACTGCTGCAGACCCTCTTACATCTTAACTCTCCCCACCCCCAGCGCCCACTTGCCTTTCTGTTGCCACTAGATTCTTAGAGCGCCTCGGCCAAGACCCTTGATGTTCCCCAAACTCGCGGCCTGGCACTTGATGGCACTCACAATCTGGCTCCAACTCACGCGCTCTGTAATTTACCCTCTCCTCCAGCACATTTTGGGGACCATACTCCCCTAGAAGCTAATGAAAGGTTAGGATTCTCTCCCCAGAAGAACTGCAGGTAACCTGCCCCCTCCCCCCGCCCTACTCCACACATCACACACCACAGGGGGTTCCAGACCCCTGCAGGGCTTCTGGGGGCCCAGATCTGCACATGTCCCCACCGTGCAGCCAAAGGACTGCTTGCTCTTCCTCAGGCCACCTTATACCTTTGGGCTTTATTCATAGCTCAGGCCAAGTGCCCTTGATCCTGAGTCCTCCCCAGTCACCGGAAGGTTCTTTCCCTACACGAAGACCCTCTCTGTGCATCTTCCGGGGCATGTCACAGGTATGCCCATCTGACTTGCCGGAACAGACTGCCAGCCCCCAGAAAGCGGGGAGCATGTTCTCCTCTCAGTGACCCCCAGACACTCAGGGAAGGCCTTTGGCTTCAGTTCATGTCACTAGCAAGGGCCACTGCTTTGCAGGCAGCAGCTAAGACACGTCCCTTACACGCTGCTTAAGAAGGAAGGAGAGAGCTATTGCAAAAAGCAGACCATTATAACCTTTAGGGACTGATGATATAATATTTAGTCTCTTCCCAGATTTCAAACTATGCCAACAAATAGGAGAAAGAGGGACGAAGCACCCTCCTCCACCCACTTCCTGAGCAACACAGTCTGTGGCAGCCGCAGTGTCCCTCCTTGGATCCTTCTGACCCCCTCATGCCACAGGCATCAGCCCTTCTCCATGCAAAAGGGGGACTGTGATGTGGTGGAAAAAGCCCTGGACCCAGAGAGAGGCTGGGTAGGGCACAGGGAAGCCCTGAGCTCCATTTCCCCTGCGGTGGGTTGGGGTGACAAGTCCATCCTGACTCGTGGTGCGAAGGCAGTCCATTCCCGATATATTCATTCTTCCTGCTGCTGTCACTCCAGCAAGGCGTGTGTGAGCTGGAGGAGAGCCTCATGGCCTTCGTCTGAGCGCCTGAGTCTGGCAGGCTGATGGTCTCCTCTGCCACGCTGACTTGACAGCTTGAAGTGCTCGCTGGGGTGTGAGCCAGCCCATCCTCGCTTGGCGAGGAGGACAGAGTGGTGTCCCCTCCCCCAGGTTACACCGGAGGGCACTAAGGGGAGAGGCTACAGTTCATCTGCCCGGCAGGTGTCTGCCGAGCTGATGGGGCCGGCTGCTGGTAAGGCTGGCCTGGGCTCTGGCCTGAGCTCAGGCAGGGAGTGGCCATAGAGACAGCCCCCCCATTCTCTCCCCAGGCCCAGAGTCATGCTAGGTCCTGGAGCCAATCTCAACAGCTCAGGGTTTCCTTGGAAAATTCCCCCAGAAAGCAGCAACAATGCAAGCTCCTTAGACAAAAGGGTCTTGGCAAGAGGGAGCAGGCTTTAAAGTCAAGCTCTTTCCTTCTTCAGAAAGTTCTAAAGTTCCCTGTTCTGTCCTGGGCTTTCCCGGCCAGGGCGAGCTGCATGACGTCCAGGGGAAGCAGGGTGGAGAAGGGTTATTTAAAGACATGATGCTACCAGCTGTTTTCAGCGAGTGCCTCTCAACTTGGATCCTCACTAAGTCAGTGAAGGGAGGGGGAGGAGGAGGGAGGGAAAATGACAATTGGCTTCCACCCATTTAGAGATTTTTTTAAGTGCTGTTTTCATTTATTTCACTTTTTATCAGAAAAAATGGAGAGTTGCCCAGAGTTTAGCTGGCCAATGGCACTAGTTATCTATCATCTTTTTAAAAAGTCTTTGACCTGGTGAGCTTTAAAAGGGTTTCCTCCTCTCCCCATTAGCTGACCAAGTGGGGCCACAGGAGAGGCGGCCCCGAGTCAATCAAGCTCCTCATTCCACTCACATTGGAAGGCGCTTTGTCTTTAGACCAAACCAGAGCTCAAATGTGCCACAGGACAAAGCAAGGTCCTGACCCTTCGGGGATTTTATGGATTCACAGCCCATTCCCATCCCAGAGTCTCGGGTTAGCAAAATAAACCTTAAGGAACAGATCCCAGGCTGAGACGTGGTAGGTGCACCGCGACCTCAGCCCAGCAGTGGGTCCTGGAGATGCCCGGCTCAGGGGTGGGCGGGGTGGGGTGGGGGGAGAGGAGCAGGCGGAGGCCTGGGACCAGGGGGCTGGGGACTGGAGTACCCGGTGAGTCCTCTTTTTGGGGCCTTGGTCCATCGGTACACCTCTTCCACTCTCTGGGTTTCAGCTCCCTCATCTAGAAAGCAGGGGGCTGAGTGGGAAGGTCTCCAAGGCCCCGCCAGCTCGGAGCGCCCATGGCTGCAGGGCGTGGCGAGGGCTCTGGCCTGCTCCTTACTAGCTGTGTCACTTGGGCAAGGGAGCCTGCCGCGTTAGGGTTAGTTTCTTCGTCTGTGAAATGGGTGTCCCTTTGAGGAGCAATGAGATGGCCCAGCAAGCACTTGGTGTGGCACCCGCACAATGTGTTCAACAGATGCCAACTGTCATTGTGGGACCCAGCTGGGTCTTAGGGTGAGGGGCTCTGAGTCCGCAGGCATAGCTGGAAGCATGTGTGGCTGCAGGAGAGGGAGGCCACGTGTGGACAGAGTGGTCCTGGGGTCCCTGCCCTCTGCTCATCCTCCTCGCTGTGACTTACTATATTGACCTGGCAGTCAGGGCACAGGTGGCCCCTCTTGGGACTGTATGCTCAGCCAAGGCCGTTGGCATATTGTGTCCCTCTGGAAATGCTGCCCGAGCTGCTTGTGGCATATTTGTGGTGTCCAAGGACAAACTCTGCAGCTTAAGGCGCCTCCATGCCCTTGGCTTGTCTTCTGCCCAAACCTGCTGTGTGTGCACCTCGTGTGCGGCTTTGGTGGAAGGCTGGGCAGGGCGGGGGTCACAGCTGTCGACTAGAGGAATGTTTACAGTCCACCACTCTGGCTGCATTTGCTGGGAGTGTCGTCAGTTGGTCTCCTCAAACAGATCTCTGTCTGTCCTGGACTGCCATGTATCATAAAGGGGAGGCCACTGCGGGAGTGGGAAAAGCACTGAACCACCACGCAGAAGACACAGGTTCTTGCCCAGACCCTGGCTCGTTTTGTCATTGGAGGCTGGGACTCAGTTTCCTCACCTGTGAGATGAAGATTTGTACCTATCATCGCCAAGCGCCCCCAGTTATGGTCCTTAGGTTTTACTTACACGAGCTTTGAGCGAACCTAATCTCTGAGTCTTGGTTCTTCATCTGTTAAATTCAGGGAGGTGATGAGGGGTGTGGAAAGAGTATAAAAGCACAGGCCCCAACACATTGCGGGTGGTGGTGGTGACATGGGGCAGCGGCTCCCAAGCAGGGCAGGGTTGGCTCTGAGCAGCAGCTCAGGGGTGCCACAGGCCGCTGCTCTTGGCCACCCCCGCCCTCTGTCACTCTGCTGAGAGGAGGTCTGGAGCCAGAGCTGGGAGCGCACCCTGAGTTGTCGGCGGAAACAGTGCCTGGAAAGCTGACTGACTTACGTATGCTGGGAAGGGGCGCTAGGGACGCTGAGGAGAGTTAGGCCAGGAGCCATCAGGGAAATCCTCAGAGGCCCTGGGGTGAGGGCAGTTAGGAACTTCACTCAATGAGGTCTCAGCAAAGGGATTTTCCCTACTGGATTTGTATTTATAGCTCTTTATCTATCCAAAGAATCTTTTCAAAAGAGAAAAAATCCATGAAATCGACACTTGAAAATCTGAATCCTAAAAAAAATAAAAGAAAAAGAAAACAAAAACTGAACATACAACCCAAAGAAATTGTGGACTCTGAGGAGAGGGAGGGAACCACACAGAGCGGCGAGGATTTGCAAAGCTGGCACTTACTACACTGGGGGCTGGGGCCAGAGGCACCTCCCCATCCTGCAGGCAAGAAACAGAAGCTTTGAGCCGGAAGTCAAGGGACCTGTGCAATGTCACCCTGACCCCAGGGCCAGTGCTCCTCCCACTGGAGCACGGCCACGCGGAGAAGACCCTGGGTTTCTGGCCACCTGTAACTTCATTTACTGGGGACCTTTCAGTTGACAAGAGCCTAAACAAATGCTTTCTTCCAACTCAGGACTCGGTAATCTCTTCCTGGAATTCAAAAATGCTTTTCTTTGGGCCGTCATAAGATGAGCCTTCTGATGTTTGCTAGAGTCAGGCCGAGGTGGTGGTGGGGGGTGGGTCGGGAAAAGTGATTCAGGGACATGACCCCATTGTCAGGAAATCAAGGACAGATAACTCAAGGCAGAGGTCATTTTTGCAAATAGAGGCAAGTTCCCAAACATCTAAGGCCCATTTCTTTTTCCAGCTTTCTTCTGCAGCTGTGACTTCAACTGGCACATGCTTTTAATCAGTCATATGAAAACAGATTGTGGTCTGCAAATCAAAGCAGGTCTGTCAACAGTGTCAGGCCAGCCCTAATACTCATTCCTCGTGGTCTCGCCTTGTCCGCACTGTCCTGAACCGCCAGTGCTGACTCACTTAGGGGTTACTGTCCTCGTATCAAAGGGGCCAGCCTAACAATAGGATCTCTACAAAAGAACCTGGTCAGACTCCAATGCTCTGTGCTCTAAGCCCTCCCTAGGCCCCCGTGACGACTGCCCATCCGACTCGAGTGCCTTGGTGAGCAAGCGACTGGCATGACAACAGCTCATTTTGTAGTTATGCCCCAGGCTATGTCCGCCTGGCTCGCTCACTCTTTCTTGGTGTGGACTTTAGAAACAAACAAGTGGTTGTAAATGGTTCATGCACAAGTCCTGCCAAAGGCGCTGGCCCTTGAGCAGGCCTGGTTTGTTTTCAGGGGATCCAAACTTGCAAAACAAGGAAATGAATGCACTTGAGATGCAAAGACTTGATAGCATGTTAAGAACATAATATCACACGCTCACAGCTTCAGGCAGAGGCCCTTGACCTCGGCTGGAATCAATCTGTCCTCTCCTGGATTCCATGGTACACTGGGCCTCCAAACTAGGTCCCAGCCATGCTCTCCTGGAGTCTAGACCATGTCTAAGCAGCGTGGCCCCTTGCCTGTGAGAAGGCCCAGGCTCCCAGGAGCTTGGCCACTTCCTCTGGGGCTGGAGCAGCTTGTAGGCCGTCTCTGCCACTGCAGGGGTCAGTCTGTACTCCCAGGGGCTACAGGCAACTTGGCTCCCAGGGTACCCCTAGTGCCCACATAGGAATAGGGGGTAGGCACAGCTGGCCAAATGAAAGGGAGGGGCAGGTTGGCCCTAACGGGCTCCGGAGCCTTCCCATCTGTGCTTCGGGGGCCGCCGTGAGCAGGAGCACTGTGTGGGAGCTGTGCAGGCTGCTGGGACCTCCCGCCATCCCAGCCAGGAGGAGGGTCATGCATGTAGCCCACCTGCGGGTGCTGGGCTGCTGGAGAAGCCAGCTGCTGGGGGTGAGTCACCACCAAGACCACCAAGAGCACCCCCGACTTCTTAGTCACTCAAAGGGGAAAAACCAAAGGATGGCCCTCAAAGAGGAAGTGCTCAGGGTCCCAGTAAGCTGGCTGCATGGACTGTGGGACCCTGGCTGCTGGGGGGCCCAGCCCCAGCCAGGAGCCCTCCCTTGGGGCTGTACCTCAAGGTTTCTGTCACCATTGCCAGGCACCGGCCTCCACAGGGCTGAGGCAACACCTAGCAGCTCAATCTGTGCAGGCATCGAAAAAATCTTCTCTGCCCCAGAAAGGCCTCTCTAGGGCTTTGAAGTGGTGTCTGCCTAGTTTTCAATCTGGCTTCTCCCACTAGACTCAGCGTCTTCCCCAGCTGTGTGGGACCACCCTCCAGTCCCCTCGACTCTCCAGGTGCTGCCCTCCCAGCTGGGTGTTTACATAAGGCCTTGAAGATCTGGAGGGGGGGCAGCAAGGGTGCCACCATCTCCCGTCCTTTCATTCTCATCCCCCTGCCCCACAGCTGAAATCATATTCCCAGATGCCCGCAATTCCAAAGAAGAAATGATTCCTTGGGAGAGGACGGCCAAGGTCTACCTCCGACTTCTGATGAGGGGAACTTCAGGCAGGCTGTGCTGGCAGGGGGGTGGGGGCAGTTCCACGACAGGCTGGCAGGAGGCAGAGTGCTGGGCAAGTGGAGGGCCTGGGGGTCCTCTCAGATCGTGCTGGGTGCACCAGAGTGTGCAGAGCGGGAGCACAGAAGGAGGAACCCCCAGGGCTCGTGCCACTCTGCGCGCACCCAGGGCCCTGTGCCTGTTGTCGCCAGGTACAGAGGGAGGGTGGGCAGGAGGAAATGACAGGAAGGATAAACACACAACGTGGATAAATGTCCAGACACGGTATAAAGCAGGCTTGCTCAGTGTTGGCTGCACTCCACTGCTGGGTTGTGGAATCAGCTGAGTGGGTCCCGACCAGCATGAACATAAAATGGCACAGAACAGAATCAGAATGCATCCTCTGGAGGGAGGGAACTCTGGTTTGGTGAAGCTTTGCTTCAGTTAAACATACTGGATTGGGATGTACACTAAGTGCCTTCCTGTGGATTGTGGTAGAAAAGTCTGGATGCCACGAGTCTAAGGGAAGGGAGGTGCCTGCTACAGGCTGGACACATTTGCTTCCATGGAGATCACTTTACCTTCACCTCTCCTAATATGCCTACTACCAGGTAGCAGGTAGGTATTATTATCTCTGCTTTTGCCAATGAGAAACGAAGGGTTCAGAGAGGCAAAGTGACTTTTCTGAGGCACGTGGCTAACAGGCAGCAACACAACCCAGGAATCCACAGCTGTCTATTCTTTCCAGCCTGCCACACTTTCCAGTGGAAAGAGCACTGGCGGTTGGGTTGGGAGACGGGGGCTCTGCTGTCTGACACTGAGTCACTTCTCCATTTCCTCATCTACAGGATGAGGGAGGGTGACAAGTGTTTGGATTTGCTTGATTCTCTCCTTCAGCCCCAGCCCTCAAATACCTTTTTAGCTATAGTCTCCTCCACTAAAGTTTCTACAGGAATTGCCAGCCGCCCAGTAATGAATTTCTATAGCTACTTACTGCCAGCTTCCATTATACCCACATCTGTTCTTACAAAAACCCCTAGCAGTCTGGAGGTGTGGACTGGCATCTGCAACCCTCATCTGGGGACCTGTATTGGGTGAGTGAAGTAGAATGATGACTGCGATAACAAGGGACAAAAGGGATGAACTGGTCCTCCTTCTCACTTGCCTATGTGGTTCCTGGAAGTCCTAATGCAGCCTAATGAAGAGTGAGGCCTACTCTGAGTGCCTGGGACGAGGAAATGAGGGCAGAAGAAGGGCATGTGCAATCCACCCAGGTGCCTGGAGGAGGCACCATGAATGTTCTCTAATTAATCAGCCCCAGAAGAGTCGAAAGGCACCCAGAAGGTTCCTTAGCAAAGACGGTCATTTGGCATCTTGACACTCCCAAGGGTTGTTGAGAAGTGATACCTCTGGCAAGTACTATAAAATGGGAGGTATTATCATCCTGACATAATAGAGCTGTGGGCTAGGGGTGGGGAGGCTTGAGCTGTGATCCAGGCTCTGCTTCTCACTTGCTCTGGGACCTGGACTAAGCCTCTTCACCTCTCTGTGCCCCAGATTCTGTAAAGCGAAAGGATGGTTTTAAGGTCACTTCCAGGTCTAATATACTATTATCCATTGTAATTATTATTATTATTACTTTATATCAATCTAACCACATTAGCCAGAGCCAGTCTCTGAAGTGGAAGCAGTAATTTAATAAATGATCTCTCTGTTTCTTTGCTGGAGGGGTTCACTCCAGAGCCTTAAAAGGCATCATCAGAGGTACTGCACTTGTCTGTGTCTTCAATATATCTCCCCCACTGTCTCCAGATTTGACGGAGGACTTCAAGAATGAATAAGCCAGCAGCCACCCTGGCCACCTTCCTTTCCATCTTTCAAACCAGTAGATAACCAAACGCCTGCTCGTTCAGGGATAGCTCTAGCGCTAAGAATGGGCTGGTTTCTGCAGGAGTATAGAATGAACCTGAGCAGGGCTCTGGCCCTCTGGGGACGCCTTGATTCTTGGCTCCCAGAGCAGAAAGCTTCCTGCTAAGCCTGGTTGGGAGCTGGGTGGTTTTGCTTTCACAGCCATGGGCCAAGCCCAGTGGCCCGCATCCTTCTTACCGCCATTGCCTTGGAACAGCCAGAGCAAACTTTCTGCCCAGAGCTTGCTTTCTTTTCTGCTCAGAGCTATGCCAGGGTCATCTACCAGGCCAGACATCTAGTGCCGTTAATGACAATAACAAGAATTTGCATTTATACAAGGCCTTTCATTGGTATATCTTAAAGAATATCACAAACAATAATTAATTCCCCTTTGCCACTCTGGGAGCCAGCTAAGTAGGAGTCGCTTTACTCTGCAGACGAATTGGTTGGCCCAGAGACCCTGCAACTTGTTGGGGGCCTCCCCACCTACCCTCAACCTACCCACTCACGAGGCCTGGCAGAAGCACCAGGCCCACCACGGAGCCTGTGGCCACCAACCCCAGGCTACAGCCATTGGTCCTCCAGGGCACGAATTGTTGAGCCACTCACTTGGTACTAACCAGAGCAACTCACAGTTGGAAGGACCTCAGGATCCTGTTCAGGACAGGACTTGCCCTAGCAGCACTTCTGAGGGGTACTTCTCTACCTTCCACCTGAATACTTTAAGTGACAGAGAGCTCATTACTTAAATAAGTTCTTCCTTCTCCAAACTGAAACCTGTCCCCTTGGAACTTCCACTCCTGGGTCCTACTTCTGCTCTCTGCTATAAAACAGGCTTCCATACACTGTCTGGAGCTGCTGGCTCATGTCTTCTGTGCTTATGTTTTCAACCTCTGTGGGCACCCTAGGGCTGAGCTTGACAGCTCACACCTAGCAGAGGTTCAGGGAGGACTTGTGAACTGAGCGGAGGGAGCAGCTGGAGGCCTCAACCACACACTCTGGGCCCCAAGGCCAGGCTGCCTTCCTGAGCACCGTGACAGGGGTTCCCCTGGGTGTTTCTGGCCCTGCACCCTGGGTCTGTCAGTCTGTCCAGATTTAAATGCAGCTCTTTAGATTTTTTTTTTTTTTATTCCTCAGGTGTAGACACCTGAGGCTTCTGTGTTCACATTTTGGGACTGCACCCCAGTGACACAAAAATTTCTAACTTTCTGTGTGATTGACTGACTGAATTAATAAATGAATGACTATTCTTCCTTCCAAAATCTATTCTTAAATGTACAACTATCAATTGCAGGGATTGCTTTTTGGAGACCAAGCCAGACAGTAACTTCTTTAAAAAATTTTTTTTAAAACCATACTTTATCAGAATAAATACTTGGTGTTAAACTTGAGAAGAGGCTGCATCAGTTGCTGAGCTGGGCATCCACACCAAGGATGGGGAGCAACTCTATGAGCATCTTCCTCTCCAGGGGTTGAGAGGCAGGGTAGGGTGGGGAGGCAGAGGGCAAAGGAAATCCTGTGCTGTGTTTATTTCCAAAAATCTAGATCTCCTAGGGAAATCAACAATGGTCTGGAGTGATTTCTGGGCCCTAGCTGGTAGGCCTGAAAAGACAAACACACCCCCCCACCCCCCTCGAAGACCACATTGTTTGGGTGAGATTTTTCTCACAGTGGCTTACCAGAGACAGCTTTTTGAGTATGCATTGAAGATTGTTATCCTAAAACCTGTGCCTATATAATGTGAGGTGTGGCTCATGGTGATACAGCCTTATTCTCTTTTGCTTTCATGGGAGTCCTAGGACCAGGGGTGATCATTTTTTGGCTTGGATTTGGCCTGGGTCACTGATCTGGGGGATATTTGGGAAAAAAAGGCTGGCTGAAAAGCGGGGCCTCCTGGTGTCATGCAGTGGCAAGAAGCATACCCTGAAATCGTTCCCTGCATGATCAGAGGAAAGACGATGGATTTTGGAATCAGAGGAAACTGAATTCAAGCATGGACCCATCACTTAGTACATGTGTGTCTCTGGGAAAGTTACTTAACCTCCTTGAGTCTCAAGTTTGTTTCTCTCAACTGGCCCATAGCCCCTTATATGCACGGTTGTTGTGAGGCAAAGTGCCAGGCACACGGGAAGAATACAAACCATATTTGTTTCCCTCCACTCCCATCATATAACTTCTCACACACAGAAACATACACTGAGGAAGTTCTGTTTCCATTTAACGCAACAGGCATTAATTGAATAGCTTCTATTTCTAAGAGGGCCTGGAATCCCTGGAACCACTGCCTAAAGAGTGCCTGGAGGGAAATGGATGTGGCTCAAGCAATTGGGCTCCTGTCTACCATACGGGAGGTCCCAGGTTCAATTCCCGGGGCCTCCTGGTGAAGGCAAAAGTGGGCCCACATTGAGGGCTGGCAGCCCATGAAGAGAGCTGGCGCAACAAGATGATGCAACCAAAAAGAGGCACAGAGGAAAACAAACCAGGGAGCTAAGGTGGCTCAAGCGATTGAGTGCCTCTCTCCCATGTCGGAAGGTTCCGGGATTGGTTCCTGGTACCTCCTAAAGAGAAGATGAGAAGAGAAGACTAGCAGACACAGAAGAATATGGCAGCAAGTGGACACAGAGAGCGGACAGTGAGCGCAAGCAGCATGGGGGGGAGTAAATAAAATAAAATAAATCTTAAAACAAAACAAAACAAAAAAAAGAGTGCCTGGATCCTAGTAGGATTCAATATTTGTTGAAAAAGTGAATGAACTAACTTGATGCTTGATAGTTTACAGTTATACCATGCTTTTAAAACAACCTCATTTAACTCAACAATGACGTGTACAAAATAGACACCAGGGAGATGGATGTGGCTCAAATGGTTGGGTGTCCGTCTCCCATATGGAGGGACCTAGGTTCAATCCCTAGGACCTCCCGTTAAAAAAAAAAAAAAAAAAAAAAGATAAAATTTGTATTAGTCAGCCAAAGGAGTGCTAATGTGAAATACCAAAAATGGGTTGGTCTTTATAAGGGTATTTATTTGGGGTAGAAGTCCACAGATACCAAGCCATAAAGTGTTAAGTTTCTTCTCTCACCACAGTCCATTGCCACGTGTTAGAGCAAGACAGCTGCCGGCGTTTGCCAGGGTTCAGACTTCTGGGGTTCCTCTCTTCCCGGGGCTGCGTTTCTCTCCAGGCTTAGCTCCTGTTTCCTCCACAAGGTCAGCTGTAGACGATCAGGCGAACGGCTTGCTTCTCTTCTCCTGGGGCCTTCTTTCCAACATCAAAACTGCTTTTCAAAAGACTGCTTCAACTGTCCTTTGCCTTGCCTTTTATATTCGATTCCCCACCCACCAAGGGGTGGGGCTCAACGCCCTAGTCCTAACCTAATCATGCCCAGATTAACAGATCAGTTTACAAGCATGATTCAATTATAGTTTTGGAATTCATAATTACATCAAACTGCCACACCATTACTCTACTCCCACTGAATACAGGAAGAAGCAGGTCCAGGTGCATGATGAAGGCCGCATGGGACTCAGGTGTGAGTAAGAGTCCTGCCCACAGCAGGCTGCCAGCCCTGGAGGGTCTTCTGTGCCTTCTGTGACCACTGAAGGCTGAGGCTTGGAGCAGGCAGGGCCAGGTACCCCGCTGAGCACCATCCCTGCCTCATCTGCAGCCAACAGTGAGGGCCTCTCCAAGAGCCTGGGGATTTGGAGGAGGAAGTTTTCAAAACCTGGAGACGCTAATAGATAATTTCATTCTTTCAGGCCCTGGGCCTAGAGTCTCATGCTAAATGATGTGGCTGTTCCCTGAATGTTGATTCCCTTGGGCAGATGAGGATTCCATTCTGCATGGGTCACAGAGGAAGCGCCCTCTGCACACTGGAGGGTCTCTGAGCAGTGACGAACCACTTACATCCAAGAAAGCAGACAAGATGTGGATATTAAGTCCTCAGCCACTCTGGGGCACCCAGTCTCTCTTTCCTCCCCGTCCTCTAGCTCCTGCTGGGAACCACTGTAGACATGCAATGTAAAGGGTAGGGTAGGAACATTTTACCATTCACCCCCTTGGCTGGCCCAGATGCAGCTTCCATGTGAACCGAGAGTTGGAAATCAGATTTGACCACAAAGCTCTACCATCCATAGGGAGTTCATAGCAGCCTTCTCAAAGCCACTCTGAGGACACAACCTGCTGAGGAGGGGTGCCCTGTGGAATGTCGCCACCACATGCACTGGGCAACGTGTGACCCATTTCCTCCGGGGTGAGGTCAGTCCCCGCCCCTATGAGCTTGTCTATTCTGGACCTCTTAACACATTTCTTTGCACATCTAGCATATTACCTTAGAGATATAACTGTGTGGAAAATCATGTGAATTCTTTAAGCCGAGCCAGTTTTACGTCAGAAACTGGCAAGGAAGAGCCAGGGCTTGGGATCTCTAAAATAACCACCTAAACTAGATTAGGGCTGACGTGGCTGCTGCAGGGGGACCAACTCTGTGTGTTCATCTGTGGCCATTCCGCTGGGGGCCATCTGAGTCTGCTGGGTCTGCCCTAAGCCCCTGGGAGGCTCCTCAAATGGCCTGTGGTCTAAGAAACCAAGGCCAAACAGAGGGAACTTTCTGTTGGCCAGCAAGGCCCCTGGGAGAAGACCCTACCCATTTCTAGCATGCCAGGAATCAGGCAGCCAAGGGAGCACGTGGGGGCTGAAATCCACCTGTGCTCTACTCACTGTATGGTATGCTCCAGCAGGGACAGCTGCTCAGAGAAAGAGGTACCTTTTTCTTTGCCCAAAGGTATCTGTCAACCTCTGCAAATGGGGCTCTTTTTGGAATTTGCAGAGGTTTGTATAGGCCAGGGAAGCCCCGATAAGAGGACTAAGTAATTCTGTTTCGGTTTTCATCAAACATCTAGCATAGGAACACGAGTACAGAGAATGTCACAGAGATGCAAACTCTATTTGGATTGGGTTTGAGGAAAGAAGATTAAAAAGATAAGCTCTTTCTCTGCATTTTTTAAAAGGCATCTTTAGAAACCAATTCTGCTTTTCTCACCATGGCCCACCTCTCTACTGTACCACTTCTTGCTGATCCTCTTCCATCCCACCATTTAGACTCAGAGATGAGGGCAAACACAGACAGATGGGGTGTAACTATGTTCCAATAAAACTTTATTTATACAAACAGGCAGCTGGCCCCATATGGCCCTTGAGCTGCAGTCTGCCGAACCCTTTTCAAGTCCCATCCCCTCCATGTGCGGAGGAGAAGAGGTGGAGTGACCCTGGCTTGTTGGAAGGGGCAGAGGTAATGGTGAAGGCCTTGGCACCATGGGTGTAGGAGGCTGGAATGGCTGACACGTTTAACTTCACCAGGGTAGCAGTCTGCTCAGAGAACCCAAAACAAGTGGGAAATCACAGGTTGTGCATAGAATTAACAGCACTCAATTAGATATTTGAATGTGGTTAAAAGGCAGAAATTTGAGGTTGTATTTATGTTATTGAATAAAAATTTAAAAAAAGAAGCACCATAGGACTGCACAACACAAACAGTGAATCCCACTGGAAGCCATGAACTATATATAGTTAGTAGTGCAATTAAAATATTCTCTTACCAGCTGTAACAAATACACCACACTAATGCAGGGTGGTAATAACGGGGGGGGGGGGGGGTGGGGTGGTATATAGGAGCTCTGTATTTTCTGCATGATTTTTCTACAAACCGGCAATTCTTTAAAAAAAAATTAAAAAAAAAAAAATCTATCAAACAGGATTAGGAAAGACAATCTACATATTGGGCTCAGCTTGCAGAAACGTAAACATTAGCTATATCCTCATAAGTTTATGTTGTTCATGTTTGTTCATCAGTTAGACTCAGGCACAGTCAAAGTGTTTCTGGTGAAGGGCTGGGAAAAAAAAGGAAACAAGGAACTAGAAAGTCACTGACATTTGTCTGTGAACAATATGAGAAGAAAACAGCAAATTCATTTTTTCCAGTCAGCAGCTAACATAAATGGTCAGAGAGGACAAACCCTCTCGTCCAGAGCTTGGAACAGGTTGCTTTGGCTGTCAAGCATTTTCAAAACACGTTTTCTTGGTGTCATGACAGGTTGTGGCAAGGGGAAGAAACAGGAAGAGTGGAATATCCCATGATCGCTGCTCTGGGCTTCCACGTGGGCTGCTCTGCCTCCTTGCTCAGGTTTGCTTTCAGACGAAGCTGGCCTTAGGTTAGTACCACCTCGCCGGTGACGCCACTTAATAAAGTGCGTCCTCTAAGAGCTCTCTGGCAGCCGGGTAATCCCTCTAGTCTAGGAGGAATAGGTCAAAGTCACTCTTAAGCCCCACGGCACTGCTCTGCTCACACCTACGCCCAGCTTTGCTTTAATTTTCACCTCATATTACGTGGACAAATTATTCCCTTGAAACTGAGGTGAAAAGCTACCTGCTCTGAGGTGGCTTTTTCCATTTCAACCACAGAACGCTTGGCCGGGGTGGGGCAAAGAGATCAGCAAGGAGGTGTTAATGAGGCCGACCAAGGTCAGGCTTGACTGAGAAAATGCTACTAGCTCTGACCACTGGCGGTGGTCTCGCACTCAGGGGTTTAACAAATCAGTCTAAAGGAGAGGAGGAGTCAAAGCATAAAGCGGAGGGTGGCAGCACCAAAGCACATGCAGCAAGGTGGAGGCCTGGAGATGACTTGTCCAGTAATCCAGAGAAAAGATTCAGACATTAACCAAACAAGGCTGCTGAGAATTCTCAGACCCTACATTACTGAAAAGCCCCAGGGAGCAGAAGGAAGATCCAGACTTCAGTTCAGACTCACATTTCAAATAGCTGTGTGACCCTGGCAAAACAAGACCCTTGTCTAGACCTCCTGTGCTTTATTTCTAAAGTGACGTGGCAGGACCGTCCTGTGCTATTTCAGAAATAGGTTCCTTGCCGCTCTGACATTGGGACCCTGAGATTCACGGGAGTGGGCAAATCGAGCCAGCTACTCTCACACCTGCTGCGGTGTCTGGACTCACTCACACCACCCATCTCTCCAAAAGACAAACTAAACTCCCCCACTTTCAGCAATGTTCCTAGAAGAAACTGGAAGAGGGCACTCTACCCTGAAGCTTGCTTTTTTTTCCATGGGACAAATTATCAGACCACAAAGGCTGTCTTCATTCTGCCAATTGTCTGTGAGAATATTCTGAAGAGAGAAAAGAAAATCCTCCCTGAGACCTTTACGCTGGAGGGCGTAAGGGCTGATGTGTGTTCATGCCCAGATGCAGAGAGGGCCAGGGACTGTGAAGGCCAGTACAAGACATCTTTCCCCCCTTTGCCCCACTTCACCCCTACTCCTGCCCCCAAACACAGGCAAGTGGGGCTGCCAGCATTTAGTCTCTACCCAGGAAGCGATCTGAAGCACTGCCCAAAGCCTGCTGCAAGAAGCCAGAGTCTTTATCACCTGAGAGAGAAGGCAGGGGAGCCCTTTCTCCCCAAACGTGCACACAGATGGATCTGAATCCTGAGCTGCCCCCCAATTCAGCATGCCCAGTCAAATGTGAATTTCAAATAGGCTACAAATAACTTTTTGTATTAACATGTCCTAAATATTGCATGGGACATACTTGTACTAAAATACTTGTACTAGAATACTATCTGTTTATCTGAAATTCAAATTTAACTGGGTATCCTGTGTTTTTAATAGCTAAATCTGGCAACCTGAACTCTGGAAAAGAGGAGTGGGTCTCTGAAAGGCCTCAGCATTGTGGTAGCAAAGAAGAGGTAAAGGACCTAAGACCTTTCCTTTATAGTGCTCCTAGAGTTCCTTTTTTAAATTCTTTAAAAGATAATTAGGTTATATAAATGTTATATAAAAAAATGTAGGGGATTCCCATATGTCCCACTCCCTATCCCCCCCCACACTTTCCCACATTAACAACATGCTTCATTAGTGTGGTACATTTGTTACAATTGATGAACACATTTTGGAGCATTGCCACTAAGTGTGGATTATAGTTTACATTATGGCTTAAACTCTCTCCCACACATTTTTGTAAGTTATGACAAGACAAGATATATATAATATAATGGCCTGTATCTGTCACTGCAACATCATTCAGGACAATTCCAATATCCCAAAAATGCCACCATATTATATCTATATATATATATTTTAAGATACTAGGTTACATAAATGTTACATAAAAAATATAGGGGATTCCCATGTGCCCCGCTCCTAGAATTCCTTTAAAGCATTCCACAAGCATGGCTGTAGAACTTAAACTTAAAAATTCCAAGAAGTATCTATTATGATTTACATATATGCCCTAAGGCAGATCACTGCACCAATAAGTAATTTGTTAGTTTAAGAAAAACCTTATCTACAGAAAAAAGATCAAATGTCTTAGCTTGGCAGTCAATAACACAGCTACCATTAACTGAACACTGACAATATGGTAACATTTTACAATCATTTTTCCTGTTTAATGCTCACAAACCCCATTGGAGGGAGGATATTACCCTTATGTACAGAACAGATGAGAAATCCAAGGCCTCTGGAAGTAAAAAAAAAAAAAAAGGTGGAAAGGAGTAGAACCAGGATTTGGGTTCTGGTTGGTCTCCTTCCAGAGCTCATGCTCCCTCTACTCTTCTGCCTTCCTCTTGTCCTTCTTTCCTGCCTCATCTACCTTCCTGCTACTCCCTTCCATGCACACTGGCCTACTTGTAACTCCCACGCTTCCCTTCCTCTGGGTCTCTGGGCACTCTGTTCCCTCTGGCAGTAACGTTGTCCCTCCATTTCTGCACACTCAAATTCAACCCATCCTCCAAAGTCAGCTTCTTGGAGCCAGAAAGCAGACATACTCTCCTTGCCTCTGGTCTCCCACCACACCTCACCTGCACAATGCACATGTCTCTACCTTATAAAAGAGTTATTTATGTAGCATTTCCATCCTTCCTCCAGTTCAGTGAAGGCAGGGATCATGCCATATACATTACTTAATATGGTGTCTCATACCTAGTTGGAATCCAATGAACATCTGCTGAATGAGTGATTGGGAAAAATGCTGGTGATCTATTAATACACACTGAATGCCAACCCTGAATGTCAACAAAAGCAAGGAACCTAGATACTCTGTAGATCTAGACAGAGAATTTGGGATAACTCAGGCAATTGACCCAAGGAAAAGAGGCAGTGCAATACAAAAGCAGAATGCCAGTCTAAATGTTGGGAAACTCAAGACATATTCTTAGTTTCTACTCTAAGTCTGTGACCTTGGACAAGTCAATTCACTTTGCTGGGTCTCAGCTTCACAAATAGGTTTAATAGCAGCACCTAGATCACAAGCTTGTTGTGCAAATGATAGGGGTTGAAATATAAATGCATTTGGAGCCATGCCAATGCATTGTAAGTACTTACTAATTATTATCAGCTTGTTGTCTAATCTTACTATCTAGAAGATGGGCAGGATGGACTGGATGATCCTTGATCATTTATTCCAAGAAACACAAGGTAGTATTGCCTTGCTATGAATGTTCATGTAAATTTCACTTTTCTGGACAGCTGGAATAGTGACAGTATAAGCATTATCCAATCCCCAAAATGATCAGTAATGGAAAATTTTGATTTTCTAAATTTTAATTTTCAGTTTTAAGAAGAGCTACAGAGCTTCCCACCTTGCAATTCCGGCTTGTATTTAGCCTACTGGGTAGTGAAATGCCAAAGACGGCCCCAAATCAGAATGGAATCTCAACCATTGCTAGATCACTTCAGATATCAATGAGCAGGTTTTGTAGTTGGATCTTCAAAGAGCAGGTGGAGAGATTTCAGCAGCTGGAGGCCAACAAGCTTGCATGTGTATATGTGTGTGCTTTGCATATACTCTGTATACCGGGGGCTCATTAAATATTTGCTGCAAGAGTTAACTGCAGTCCCACACCAAGCATAGAGGCTTACTAGTAGTTGCTTTTTAGTTAAACTTTGGGAAACCATCATTACACCCTGATTCTCACCAGTGTGGCTGCCTGAAAGCCTGTTCTCCCATTGGCCCAGGTTCAGACTGGCATCTCAACCCTGATCTGCCATGGCACACAAGCAGCCACTTGTGTGGCACACTAGGGCACACACAAACTAGGTAGAAGTTTCTCTGGATTAGCGTTACCCTAGATCACCACGGCCTCATTTCTGCTTTCTTGGTTTCCATTTTCTATTAGGCATGACTAAATGCCAGAGGTTCTGCCCGCCTGGGAAAACAGGAGTCACTGGAATTTTCTGTCCTCTTCTCAATATGCAGCTTCCTCACTGTTTCTGAGGCGGCTGTAAAGAGAGTCTTTCCTTTGGGGATGTAAAATCAAACTGTTCCATCACAATATCCTTCTTCCTTTTTTGCCTTCAGACCCTGATAAAAAGTTTCGGACACAGGAACATTTGCCTTCTCTTAAATGTACTCATTGCCAGGTCTTCAGACTCTCAGAAGAGATTTCTGCTCAAAGATGCTCTGAGCTTTCTCCATGGGTACAGTGGCCTTTAGCTTCCTGGGCGAGCCACTAGGAAGAAGGCTCCCATGGCAGTCCACTCCATGGCTAGGTGGTTGGGGACATGTGTGCAGGCATACTAGCCTCCGGCCTTTTCCTTCACAGTGCTGGTCTGGTGAAAGGGGGAGGAAGCAAGGAAACAGGCAGAGCAAAGGTGAGAGATGCCAGAGTTGGCTTAGGCCGGGCCTTGGACTAGGACTCAGGGACACAGGATTCTAATCTTGGTCCTGTATGACCTTGAACAAGTTCTTCAAGGAAAGAAAAATGAACTGAATATCACCTCCAGAACAATCACTGTGCTAAAGTGTTTTATGTCAATTCTTCCATTTAATTTCCACCACAGGGGTGAATGCTTGCCATAGTCATAATTGGCCATACTAGATCATATCTAAAGTTCCTTCCATGTTCCACATGCTGAGAGCAGCCTCCACTGTCACGTGCACCTTCCTAGGATGCACTCCTGGCCTTGGTCACCCAATTTAGCTCTGCTGTTGGTTGTGGATTTTGCAGATGACTGACATAGGGGAATCTGCTCCAATACCTCCTCCCCACTTTTACTCAACTCTGTAAATCCTCTACTTTAACAAACCATGAATATAATTCATTTCACAAGTGGTTCCTGTGCTGAATTATCTGACAAGACAAGAGAGAAACCCGTTTCTGCAGAAGCAAGGCTTCTGCTTGCCATAAATGATCTGCACAGAATGGACAGTACCGATCGTGCTTTGATGCTTCCTTTTCTTCTAGAATTCCTACCTTAATGAGAAGTGACTAGAAACAAGCGGCTCGGCCTCCTGTCTTGGCTGGACTCCATATCACACACTAGAGCCCTGAGCAGCCCTGGCGGCACCTGTCAGAAACTGACATGCACATCTGAACAGTCAAGCCTCATTCCCAAGAAGTTGTTTTAACTTGACATCGGAAAATGTATTACATCTAGAATTATTTTCCTGGGTGTGTGTGTTCAGGGCATATGTGTGCATGTTCCACAACTGAAGTGTTCTATAAATATCAGATATGGGTTGCACAGAAAAGCATCACGTACATAGTGTACTCAATTCCATTCAGTAGTGTTTTCAATTTGTGTCTGACCTCTGGCAACAGAAATGGAACTTTTTAAACACGAATAAAAAAGTATGCTAAGCTACCTCAATCATAATTTTCACTTCAAATCGCAGAAATACATTTGAGCTTAGTGATTGTCAAGTACTAACTTGTTACTTTCAGATGAGGGTACTGAAGCCCAGAAAGGTAAAGTGTCTTCCCCAAGATCACACAGCAGATGAATAATGGTGCCCAGATGAGATCCTGTCTCCTAACTCCCAGGCCATCATTCTTTCCATTTTCTTCACTTACTGTTTGTTTCTTTTTCTAATAGTTCAAAAGCAACTCTGAATCCCTTAATAAATGGATGTTTCTACTTTGGTATACTATAAAAATCCCAAACCAGCTCTTTATGCTTTCCTTTCTGATTCTATAAGCCATATGTAGATTTTTCCAAGGGAGAAAATATGTGACTGCAACTCACAAATAAGTAACTAGCTGCACTTGGTTATCAGGAATATTTTTCTAAAGGCTGGCAGGGTTACGACAAACCTAGGTTTGTGCACTCGCGGTAGCTCGCACAGAGGCACAATTCAGTTAACTTCTCTGACAAAGGTGCGTTGACCTCCCAGTGACTTTTTCCATATGGCTTCCCTGGTAACCAAGCACAGTGCAGCTTCTTCTGGCTGGCATGTCTGAAGTCAGAAAGTAAACCCTAACGTACCCTGTTTTCCACAGACAGAACAGGATGGGTAGGGAGCTCAGTCCTTAAAACATCTAGCAAAGTGGCCGAAGAATGGAACCGAATGAAGCCAGGAACCCAGACGGAGGGCCTGGGAGAAGATGGGGGCCTAGAGAAGGGCTTTCCCTTTTCTGCAGCCCCCCCCCCCGGGAGTGAGGAGGCTGCGCCAGGCTGTAAACACTCCGCGCCTGGTACTGCCTGGTCTGTGTGGGCTGAAAAGGATTGTAAGTGGCTTACTTGCTCTGGGATGAGGGCTGTATTAGCAGTAATTGATGGCCAGGCTTTTTTAATGGAGCTTATCGTTTCACAGCAACAGATGCCAGGTTCTAATAAATAACATGTTCTTTCTGACCTACACAATTTGGAGAGGATGCCTGGATGTTGGACAGATCTGGATTCTTTCCCATCTCTTTTGCTCTCTCTTCTAAAATGAAAAACAAACCAAATCCCTTGAAGACACTTCTCAAAATGATTCTCTTTAAGAGTTCAAGGATCCATTAATTCCATGTTATTTATTTGATTTATTTTTCTCTCCACTGTCTCTACATAGCAAAATGCCATGAGGAAAGTGCCCAGGAGGGAAGGCAGAGCCTGCATATGTAGGAACCCCTATGTATGCGGGTGAATGGAAGGCTTCCAGCCATAGCCCCTGGCTCCCCTTCAGCGCACCATCACGGGTTCCTGCACTGTCTTCTCAGGGTGATCCACTTGCCCAAGCTATCCTAGCCGGGGTCTGGAAAATTCCCTCTTCTCTCCTAAGGATAGTTCAGCTAAGATGAGGTTGGGATTTTTTTTTTTTTTTAAAGGGAACTATTCCCAGGGCAAAACAAAAGAAAAAAGAAAACCCGTGAATCATAGCAGCAGTTGGACTTGCGGGGTCTGACATTAAGGTCTGACCCAGATGGGCCCCTTGGGCAGAGCTTCCTGGTGGTCCAGCCCTGGGCACTCTGCATACCTCAGCACTCTCCAGTTACTTTCCTGCCAGAGCAGCTCCGTTCGGCTGCTGCTCCCCACTTGCAGTGGGGATGTGGGGGATGAGCAATCATAACTGACCACAATTCTTGCCTTCCTCATTGTGCCCTTACCATTGGGTTCCAGTTCTAGGAATGCAGACAATATGGGGACGGAAGGAGCAGGTGGAGGATCAGTTCTGGGTCATGGAGAGAGATGCAAAGTCCTTTCCTGCCAGGATTGATTGATTATTTATTTATTTATTTATTTAAAGAAACTTTAGGTTACATATAAAATAAAATATAGGGGATTCCCACATGCCCCACTCCCTACCCATGCCACACTTCCCCCCATTAACAACATTCTTCATTAGTGTGGTACATTTGTTACAATTGATGAACACATATGGAAGCATTTCCACTAACCGTGGATTATAGTTTACATTATAGTTTACACTCTGTCCTGTGCAATTTTGTAAGTTATGACAAAATATATAATGGCCTGCATCCGTCATTGCAACATCATGCAGGACAATTCCAATGTCCTGAAATTGCCCCCATATTACACCTATTTTCCCCTCTCCCTCCCCTCAGAACCTCTGGTGGCCACTGCCTCCACATCAATGTTATTCCATTGTTAGAATAACAATAAGTCTATAGAAGAATAATAGTAAGTCTACTTTAGTCCATTGTTCATTCCCCAGTCGTCAGGATTTTGGGATGGTGATGCCCACTCTGCCCCTAAGTGAGAGGGGGCTTAGATAGAGGATTTTCCCTAACACTGAGTGGGTGTCTGGATAAGTGGGAGTGAGGATAGTGCTTTGCAGACCGTACTACCCTGGCTCCCTCCGGCCAGGTTACCAAGCACAGATATTATACAAAGAGGCCTGACTCCAGGACAAAATCTCAACAGACCCAAAGGATAATTTGACCTACTTTATGGAGCTACCAACAAGTAGTGAGAAAGTGAGTGATGAATTCCTAGAGAATTTGGTTTGACTATAACCACTTATATCCCTGATCACCCCTCTCCAGCCCTCCCACAGTCCTCAAAGAATTCTCAGGCCTTGGGGCTCCCACAGACAGCACTGTGAAGTCTTCTCTTAGAAGTGGGATTTCCACCTGAGCTCCATGGAGTCCTAGGGTTCTAAGATGCCTCAGAGGCTGCGGTAAGGGGTGGGGATAGGGCGCAAATCTGTTGGGACATCTACCACCCCTCCTCTTGCATAAAGGGAGCAGATCTAATTTTATCTGTTTTATTTCGAGGACTAAAAACATAAGAGTAGCTTGAAGAATTTGACAGCTAATAGGAAGTTTGAAGAAATCAGTGTCTTTGGGAATACTAGAGTATTAACAATGAAAAGCTATTGAAAAAGTCCAGAATGAACACTTCCTTTGTCAATTCTTGAAAGTGAAAGCTACATTGCAAAGACAACTGGATGACAAATGATAAAAGTACGCATGATGAAGAGCAGCACAGGGGAAGTTATGGACTTCTTTGGGAGAGTTTGGATAGGTTTCCAAAGAACATAACTTTTTTTTCTGATCTTGAGGCAAGAAGAGAAACAACAAATAGGTTTTGGGAGATTCATGATGAATTACTCCCATGTATTGACTGGGAGACTATTTTGTGAAACAGTCTTTAGTGATTCCATTTATATGATGGATTTAATGTGCAACAAGACATTATTGTAGGTGGTTTAGGATTAAATTCTATTCTAAGGCCTCTAGGATCAACTTGATGCTTTTTACAATGACATCCAAGAAAAAATCACTCCATCTATTCATAGATTTATCAGACTAGAAGGGATTACTAAAAGCCATTGGATCCATTCTTCTAGACAGATCTGAACTATGTACAAGACACCAAGGTAATTAATGAGTTCAGATTAAAAAAAAAAAGTAATGGTTTTATGTAGGTTAAACATTTAAGGAGGAAAATTTTCCACTTTTCTAACTGGTTGTGTTGGCCCCAAAGATGCAGCCATAGGGGATTGCAGCCCATGGATGGGGACAGCCTAGAACTTTAGAATCTCTGGATAAGTCACTGAAGTTGGGGAACCGTTTACTGGGGTGCATGTGAAAGTATCAATGCTGACTCTGCTATCTTTTAGTTAAGAAGCTCTTTTCCTTCAGGCGTGATGATGATATCTGTCATAGGTGGAAGTTTTAATACTTCTTTTCAGTAGGTGATATAACGAATAGACAAAAACAAAAACGAAAACCAGTAAAGATATAGAAGATTTGAATAACATTATCAAGTAGTTTGAATTATTTAATATGCATATAGAACACTATACCAAAATACTGTGGAACACACATTCTTTTCAAGTGCACATGGAATGTTCACCAAGATGGACCACATGCTGGGCCATAAAATAAGTCTAAAAAAAATTTTAAGGGATTGAAATCACATAATTTATGACCTATAATCACAATGGAATTAAATTAGAAAGAAAAAAGAGCGAGACATCTAGAAAAATCCCCAGACACCTAAAATTTAAGAAAGACACTTCTAAATAGCCCATGGATCAAAGAAGAAATCACAAGAGAAATTAGAAAATATTTCAACAACATGATGATGTAATTACAATATACAAAAATTTGTGGGATGCAGCTAAAGTAACCTTAGTGAGTAATTTATAGTTTTTAATGCTTATACAATAAACAAAAAAGGCTTAAAATTAATGATCTAAGTTTCCACTCCGCTTGAAAAAGAACAAATTAATCTGAAAATAAGTAGATGGGGGAAAAAAAAGATTAAAGCTGAAATTAATAAAATAAAAAATAAACCATGGATAAAATCAACAAGCTGAAAGTTGTTTCTTTGAGAAGATTAGTAAAATTGATACACTGATTAAGGAAAAAAAAAAGAGAGAGAGAGAGAAACTCACAGGTATCAATATAAGGAATACCAGAGGGTATACTGCTACAGATATTAAAAGGACAATGAGGGAATATTACAAATAATCTTACACCATTTGATTTAACAACTTAGACAAGTACAAGAAGTGATTTAAACAAACATGAATATCCGTATATCTAGTAAAGAAATTGATTTTTTTTTCCCTCAAAGAAAACTCTATCAAGCATTTGGAAAGAAATAATACCAAACCTACACAAACTTTCAGAAAGCAGAGGAAGAAAGAAAACTTCCCAACTCAATTTATAAGGCCAGGATAGTGCTGCTAACAAAAACCTGACAAGGACAACACAGGAAAAGACATTTCAGATGAATATTACTCTTGAACATAGATGTAAAAAATTTTAACAGGTCAAATCTAATAATATATAAAAGGATAATAAATCATGACTGAGAAAGGTTTATCCCTGGAATGCAAGGTTGGTCCAACATTAAGAAATTATTAATGTAGACACATAAGGACAAATATTATATGATGTCACTTATAAGAGGTGTCTAGAAACAACAAAACCTGACGGAAAGGAGATTAGAGGTTACCACAGGATAGGGAAATGGAGAGTATGTTTTATGGGTATGGAGTGTGTTAAAAAAAAAAAAAAATATATATATATATATATATATGAATGTAATTCATTATATTAATAGAATAAAGAAAAAATATAAGATCATCTCAATAGATGCAGAAAGAGGATTCTATAGAATTCAATAGCCATTCATGATTAAAAAAAATACTGTTAGCAAAGTAGGAATAGAAGGGAATTTCTTCAATCTGATAAAGAAGATCTATGCTAAACTTACTGTTCACATCATACTTAATGGAGAAATATTGAATATATTTCCCCTAAAACTGTGAATAAGACAAGGATATCTGCTCTTGCCATTTATGTAGAACATTGTACTAGAGGTCCTAGTCAGTGCAAGAGGGCAAGAAAACCACAAAGATTGAAAAGAAATAAAGCTATTTATAGATATGACTGTTTATGTCAGAAATCCTAAGGAAGCTACAAAAGGTTACTAGAAATAATAAGTGAATTTAGTGAGGTTGTAGGAAATCAGATTAATACACAAAAATCACTTGTATTCTTATCTACTATCAACAAACAACTGGTCAAAAATTTAAAAATATCATTTCCATTAGCAGCAAAAAACATTTTAAAAATGTACCCAATTTATACAATGAAATCTCAAAACATTTTTGAAAGAAATTAAAGAAGACATAAATAAACGATATTCATGAATTTGAGGATACAATATTGTTAAAATGTTAGTTCATCCCTTGTTGACCTACAGTTTCAAGGCCATCCTCAAAATGTCAGCAGGTTTCTTTCTTTGGTTGACACTGGAAAAATACTTTTCAAATTTATGTGGAAATGCAAAGGGCCTAAAACAGCCAAACAATCTTAATAAAAGAGAACAAAAATGGAAGATATATACTACCTGCTTTCAAGAATTATTGGTATTGGTGTACAAATAAACAAAAAGATCAATGGAACAGAACAGGATATCTAGAAATAGACCCACTCTTACATAGTCAATTGACTTTGTCAACGATGCAAAGGTAATTCAATGGGGAAAGAAAAGTCTTTCAATAAATATTACTGAATACCTGCATATGTATAAACAAAAAAATCAACCTGAGCCTCTACCTCACACTATACACAAAAATTAATTTGAGATGGCTCATAGACCTGTGAAAGCAAAAACTAAACTTTTACGAAGAAAATATAGGAGAATTTCTTCATGACCTTGGGGTAGACAAATAAAACTTAGGAAACAGAAAGCATTAATATAAAAAGAAAACACTGATAAAATAGATTTCATAAAAAATGAAAATTTTCGGCTTGTGAAAAGATACTTAAGAAAGTGAGAAGGCAAGCCACTGACTAGGAAAAAATATTCACAATACATATATCTGACAAATATATAAAGAACTCTTAAACTCAATAGTAAAACAACAAACAACCCAATTAAAAACAGGCATGATTTGAACAGACGCTTCACAAAAGAAATTTATATCCATTATCAATAAGCACATGAAAAGATGCTCAACATCATTAGCTATCAGGAAATAGAAATTTAAAACACAATGTAATTACAACATATACAAAAATTAACTCAAAATGGATCAGTGCCCTAAATATAAAAGCTAAAATGATAAAACTCTAAGAAGAAAACATAGGGTAATATCTTCAGGTCCTTGTACCTAAAGGCAATTGATTCTTAGACTTTATGCCAAAAATAAAAATAGATAAATGGAATTTCATCAAAATTAAGAAAACTTTTGTGCATCAAAGGACATTACCAAAAAAAGTGAAAAGACAACCTATAGAATGGGAGAAACTATTTGCAAATGTATATCTAATAAGGGTTCAATATCCTTAATATTTAAAGAACTCCTACAACTCAACCATAAAAAAAAGACAAACAATTCACCTAAAAGTGGGAAAAGGACTTGAATAGACATTCAAGTCTAAAGAAGAGAGATAAATAGCCAATAAGGACATGAAAAGATGCTCAACATCATTAGCCATTAGAGAAATGCAAATCAAATCCACAAAGAGATACCACCTCACACACACTAGAATGCCTATTATTTAAAAAAAAAAAAGGAAAAGGAAAAAATGTTGGTGAAGATGCCGAGAAATGGGAATCCTTGAAACAGTGTTGGTGGGAATGTAAAATGGTACAGTTGCTGTGGAAAACAGGTTGGTGGTTCCTCAGAAAGTTAAGGACAGAATTACCATATGACCCAGCAATCCTACTTCCCAGGTATGTACCCAAAAGACTTGAAAGCAGGAACTCAAACAGATATTTTTACACCAATGTTCATAGCAGGATTAGCCACAATAATCAAAAGGTGAAGCAATGCAAGTGTTCATCATCTGATGACTGGATAAACAAAACATGGCATATATATACAAAGAAATGAAGTTCTGATACCTGCAACAATGGGGAAAACCTTGAGTGAAATAAACCAGACAGAAAAGGACAAATAGTGTATGATTTCACTTGAATGAAATACCTAAAATGTGCAAATTGATAGAGACAGAAACTAGATCACAGGTTCCCAGGGGCAAGGGTGGGTTGGGGAGGAGTGGGGAGTTAATGCTTAATGGTACGGAGTTTCTGTTTGGGGGTGAAGAAAAAGCTTTGGTAATGGATGGTGGTGATGATAGCAAAACACTGTGAATATAATCAATAACTCTGAATTGTATACTTCAAAGTGGTTAAAATTGGAAATTTTGTTGAATATATGATACCACAATAAAAATTTAAAAACCACTTAAACAAATAAAAAACATAAGCTATCACTTCATCTCCCTGGAAATAGCTAAAATAAAAAAGACTGACAATACCATGTGCTGGTGAGGATGTGCAACAACTGGAACACACTTGCATATTGCTGGTGGGAGTGGAAAAATGATATGACCCTTTGGAAAATGCTTGCCAGTTTCTAATAAAAGTTAATCATACACATACATACCACCACTCCTGGGTTAACACCCAAAGAAAGGAAAATGTGTATCTATAAAAAAATTTGTACAAGAATGTTCACAGCAGGTCTTTTCATAATAGCTCTGAATTGGAAACAACCCAAATATCCATGTACAGGTGAATAGATTACTAAATGATGGTATATTCATATAAAGGAATAATACTCAGAAGTAAGCAAGGAATGGACTATGGATACACACAATGGCAGAGAAATCTAAAAATTTCATTGAATGAAAGCAAGGTATAAAAAGAGTACAATCTGTATTATTCCATCTATAAGAAGTATATATGACAGGAAAAATTAAGATATTGTGATAGAAATCAAAACCGCAGTTGCCCTGAAGGTGAGGCGACTAACTGGAAAAGAGTAGAAGGGAACTCATCAAAACTCACCAAAGGTATCCTTAAAATCTGGCCATTTCATTGTATGTAAATTATAGTGCAATTTAAAAAAAAAAGAGAGAGATTTATGCAAAAACCTTTGCCTTCAAGGAACTAGCAATTTGGTTAAGGAAATGAGACAGAAATGAAGATGTGAAGGCCAAACAATAATACAAAAGATATTTCAAAGCAGTGTAAGAGCAACAGTTAAATAAGATGGGTTAAGAAAGGAAAGAGCTGCCTGCAAGTTAAAGTGGATGGGGAAAACCTTACAAAAGAAGCTTGAAGGATGTGAAGATTTGAGTGGGCAGAGAGGGTGGGAGGAATGGGGTGAGCTAAGCCAAAGGGTCTGCCATATGTGAATTCACTAGTTGACCTGTCACATCAAGCCCACTGGATTGGGTGGAGGAGTACAGAAGTTCAGAGAGGTTAAGAGGCCTGCCCAGGGCCACACAGCTTATAGGATTTACAACTTGCAATAGGAATTGGAACCTCTAAGACCCAAAGCCTGTGCTCACCCAGTACAGGTATTTCACTTGTGAGAAACAGGGTTGCTGGACAGCCATCAGCATAAAGCACGTGTAGCAGGAGCGGCCCTGGTCTGTTCCAGGAAGTGTCCTTTCTAAGTTCACATGTTTAGAATTTTGCTCTACAGGAGGGAATAAACAGCTGACTCCACTCAAAGGGCTCTGCTGCTGTTCATAAACCATGAGAGTGTTTATGTCATGGGCAGAGCTGCCCAAGTGAATTATAGCCTTTTACGCACTGTGTACCTACAGTGTTTTCAAAGGACAAAGAAACAGGGTGTGTTCGGAATGTTGCAGTTGACCTTTCTCTCTTTCTGTCATTTCTCTTCAGCCTTTTCTATCCATTTCTCAAGTCTGTGTGGCAGGAGAGTTCCTTGGTTGTGTTTATCCATCACCTACCTTCTGACATAGCCCAGAGCAGTTACTCTGCTCTGCTTTTAAACTATTTTTTCGTACTACCATGAGCTGCTGGCTTTCTCTTTTATTATATTTAAAATCGATTCATCTTTGCTACAGCAGAGAACAGATTCTTTTAAGGTTGTTTCAGATGTTTTCTTTAGACTGGTGTTAACATAAAGCAAATGTCTCTTGAAACTCTGAACCCAGCTGTTAAGATAAACAGGCTTCACTTATGATGCCCCTAAACTGAAATCATAGGCTTGTGGTCTACAATTCCTTAAAGACACGATTCATACATGCTAAAATGTCTACTGAAGAAAAATGCACAGGCACACAAACATACACGTATACGAAGACAGCTTTGCCATGGAAACCACAAAGACACGTCTGTTCAGACTCCAGAGTACATACCACAAATAACGGCCCATCTTCTAAGAAAAGATCCTACGTATATTTGGGGAGAGCTCAGAATATTAAACAATTGCAATACTCAAACATATAACTTACTTTATAATTCCTTTTTTAAATTGTATTTTAATACATGAAAGCCTTACTCGTTACCAGTTGTACTCATAGTTGTGCATTTTTTTTCACTAAATAGATTCCAGACTTGGGCATCATGGACAAAAAGAGAAAACACAGGGAGAGAGGGCACACTGAAGTTTCAGATAACAACTCTGGATTCTACATGTGATCTGGTGAAGTGTGCATTTCAAAAAACCCACTCTGTCAGCATTTAGAAGAGCCCAAGCCTGCTCTAGGTGCATATCTTGTACAATAGAAAGTGTAAAAGATGCCAGGGGGAAGCAGCTGTGGCTCCAACAATTGAGCTCCCTTTTACCATAAGGAGAACCCAGGTTCGATCCCCCAGGACTTCCTGGTAAAAAAAAAAAAGAAAAAAGGCGTCGTGCAGAGAGGCACAGGCCCCCACGCAGTGCAGCAGCGAGATGATGCACCAAAAAGACGATGATGCAAACAGATAGGAAAAAAAATTAACAAAAGATGCCAGGAGCCAGCACCCTGGAGGGAGGGGTGGGGAGGTCTTAGAGAGGGGGAGGCAGGGGTAAGAAGTCCTACTAATCAGGAGCACTCAAATTCCCGGACGGCCAAGCTTTATTAGTGGCTTACTAACTATCAGAAGTTTGATAGGACCAAGGTTTTAATCTCCCTTGCTGGGCTATAAACTCCATGAAGACCCTGACAATTTCTAATCTGGTTACCACTGTATCCTCAGCACAGAGCACCATGCCTAGAATGTGATAGATGCTCAATAAATAGTTGCTGTACGAATGAGGAGGATGCTTAATCGGAATTCTTGGTTTGTGTGCAGCTGTGCATCTGTTCCTCCTTCAGCTGGTATCACAGGTGTGAGAATATGGCTCCTCAGTTATAAATAGAGAGCCACGTGGCACTCTATGATTTATTTATGGAAACTAGGATTGTGAGCCACTGCTGTTTCAATCTAGGAGGCCAGGGTCCGTGAAGACTGCTGTTGCAGATACTAAAGTCTTACCTAGAAAAAACACTCAGTGTATTTCCACATTTACTCATTCCCTATCACCTTGAAACAAGGACAGGGAGGTTTCCATGTAATAGTTTGTACCTCTAAACAACTTCCAGCTAACTTCAACCTCTACAAATTCCCAGCCTATTTCCATAGTGATTTCACTGGCTCTTAAGCTATGTTGTGTAGCCATTTATTCAGTCAAGGAAAGGCAACTCTCCCTTTGGGCAGTGGCTGTGGTACCTGCTGCAGAGGTGCGATGAAGTGTATAATAATTCAGTGTGCTCCTCCAAGGAGATACCAGTGCCGTATGAAAATCAGGTACTGGACCCATATATTGACTACTAAGCAGAAATGCCATTTGTTTACTGTCACCTAAAATTTTTCATTTTTTTCAAATATGAAAATATCTGCAAGCATTTTCCACCACTGACAACATTTATCCATACATCTAATTCCCTCCTAGCACTTCTTCTCTAATCTAAATAGAGCAGGAGGTTTCTAATAAATCCTCTAATCCATTAAGAAAGAAAAGAACAGTTCTGGCCATTTCTGAGAACAAAAGAAACAAAAGGAAAAGGAAACACTTTCAGATATAGGTCGGCTTTTTCCTGGTGGGGCCAGATCAGGGGTCAGTAAACATTTCTGTAAAAGGCCAAATAGTAAGCAGGCTTTTGAGGCCATATGGTTGCTGTTACAACTACTTACTCCATCACTGTAGCATGAAAGCAGCCACAGATAGTAAGAAATGGATGTGGTTGTGTTTCAATAAAATTTTATTAACACAGACAGGCACAGGGCAAGACTAAGCCTGCAGGCAGTAGCTTGCTGGCCCCTGGAACAGATAAACAAAATGCTCCTTTCTGGAGGAAGTAACAGTGGCTTCACTTACTTTGCTCTTTTGGCCATTTCGTTGCCATCCCATCTGGGGCTGTATGGATAATTCTTTTGGGCCTGGGAGTAAAGCTGTCCACTGTTGGTAAAGTGATAGACAGACTGAAATGTGAGAGTTGGCTGGTCTCGAGGAAAGAACAGTGGCAGGTCAACTACAAAGAAAGAAGAAAGGAAAAGAAAGTTAGGGCTTATATGCATTGCAAGGCACTTTTCTGGCTAAATATCATTGTTGATTTATACCACGAGGCATGTGTAGGCACTGAAAGAATGCAACGAAATGAATATAGAAGCTTAGGGCCGACATAGGGCTGGGTATTCCCAGCCAGCTGAACTTACCTTATTCAGTACTCCATCATGGAGCTAGCTGTATGCCTGTTTTAAGTCTCTATTATACCATAAGCTCTTCCAGGATTGGGCAGTGTCTTCATCTCTAATTTGGTAGAAGAGGTAGGACTGAGGCTGTCCTTGAAGAATGGATTTGGAAAGGGGATAAAGAGGACAGGTGATAACTTTTCTATTTTATAGGATATAGTGACTGGACCACCAGAAAAAAATTGAAAATCTTATCACTCTACTTCCAATCAAGCAGTGAATTTTGATACTAAGTGGTTTTAATTTTTTCCATTTGTATTACCACATAAATATGATATTTACTACAGGTTCTTAATGGCATACAACAGGGACTCATCTGAGCACTACATTTAGATGCTGTTATAGTATAAGCTGAATCCAGTCCTTGCTGCTAATATGTATTATGTACTTTACCTTTTTACTCTGGGTTTTTTAATCCAAAAAATTTTAATGCTAAAATGACTTGCTGGGAAGCGGCTGTGGCTCAATCAGTAGGGCTCCCGTTTACCATATGGGAGGCCCCAGGTTCAGTTCCCGGGGCCTCCTGGTGAAGGCAAGCCCGCCCGCACTGCGTGGTTAGCTGACCCAGCAAGCACAAGCAGCAAGGGGGGGATAAATGAATAAATAAATAAAATCTTTAAAAAAAAAAAAATAATAAAAATAAATAAATAAAATGACTTGCTATCTTTAGTTGAGGCAAATCATCACTAAAAATACAGATTGTTTCAATAACACATTCTTAAAAGTATATATGAGTGTTTGTGTGAACTTCTAAGACAAAGAACAGACACATTCACATAAAAAATAATAAGAAAAATGTGTATAGAATTTTCTACCTTTAGAAGAGTATTTTTTAAGATATTTATAACTCCATAAAGCAGACATTATTTTTACCATCTCCATTTAACAGATGAGCAAACCTGAGGCTTCAGGAGGTTTATTAACTTGCTCATGTCATAGGTAGGCAGAGGCAGGACTCAAATCTAGTACCGTGATTCAAATCCTAAGCTGCTTCTACTGCACACATTGTCTCCTGTTCTGAAGGATACTGGTATTACCTGTTCACAACTCACTCACTAGGTCACCATTATAATTTAGTAAGCTGACGTCTCCATTGTGAAGGGTGTACAAGGTTCATGTTTTGGCTACATGAGCCAAATGTATTAAAAATTACATATGATATAGTTAAATAATTATCATCATCCTAGTCTGGGATGACCACTTGTCTTGGAGTAGGTCCTGTAAACACCTAATAAGCCTTCTTGAATGAAAAATTAGGTTTATAGCAAACTTAAAAAAAAAAAAAACCACACACACACAAAACCACAACCAAGAACCAAAAAAATCACCCAGACCATTTTTGACCTCTTAGACCTCTGTGTATATCGACTCTTGATGATATCTGACTCAGTGCTGAAGGGGGTTTCTGCATATGAATCACACTGCAACCAAAGAAAAGTTGTAAGGTTTTGAATGCCCACTCTTCTGCCACAAGGCAATCTTAACACATGCCTATTTGTACCAGAGACAGAGGTTTAATACATGTAGGAACAACACAAAATATGAAAACAGATGAATTTAAACTATAAATAATTCAATTCAGAAACCCCTTTTTGAATCTTTTCATATACAAAGCATAATCTGGACCATCATCAATCACTTTGAACAGATATTGCTTTCTAAAATTAAGTTTATAGCTATTTTTCTGATTACTTGTTTCATTTCCTCTGATAAATTAAAACATACTTATTCAAGTATACTTTGACTTCAATTATGTTTATATTTTTGTATAAGTCACTAAAAATAAAACAAGATTCAGATTAATCCCAAAGCACTCACCAAGAGCAGAGAGATATTTAACTTATAAGCTTCCCTTGGAAAATGCAACAATTTTAAGTAATAGAATTCAATGGAAATAATATACAAATATAAAGTAAACACAGTCAGTACTCAGTATCAAAAGTCATGCAGATAAAACCACAGTCTATGTGATTTTTAAGCCACTGGATTTTTAGGCTTTAGAATGCATTCTATTTTTGTTCTTGTCATTTTGTATTGTAGAAAATGAGCTGCTGGTATTAATATTTTGACACAGTACAAAATGATGCTCCTACCTAGTTCTCAATCTTTCTTTCTGACCTCCTAAATGCCCAATTAGCATCAGAAACAACTCAAAATGTGAATTCAAATTTATTTACCTAGATGAGTGTGGCAGTTTGGTATTGTTTATGAATTCCAAAAACAGATTATTGATTATGTTTGTAAACTGGTCTGTTCCTCTGGGCAATACCCCTTTGATTGTATTAAATTCAGAGGTTTCACTTTTACTTTATTAAATCAAGATTAGGGCTTTGATTCAACCATGTCATTAAGGCATGCAGGGTTGAGTCCCTCCCCCCCTTGGTGGGAATAAAGCAGACTTTTACATGGAAGTAGATACACAGAGAAGCAGATATGTGAGAAAAGAGAGAAGTCCCCATTAGAAATGGCAGAGGAAGAGAGACAGCTCCATTAGACACGGCAGAGGCCCAAGAAAGAGAGATAAGCCTGATAGTCTTCAGCTGATCTTGTGAAGTGAGCAGAGCAGCTGAGCCCGGAAAGAAACAAGCCCCGGGGAGAGAGATGAACCTTATGCCAGCCTACAGCTGAGATTGGAAGAAGCTGGGACTAAGAAGCCTTAAGAGGGAGGAAGAAAGGCTGAACCCTCACAGACATCGCTTGCCATCTTGCTTCAACATGTGGCAAATGACTTAGGGTAAGCAAGTACCTCTTTAGGGTCTTGTGACTGTAAGCTTCTACCCCAAATAAATACCCTTTATAAAAGCCAACAGAGGGGACAGATGTGGCTCCAATGGTTGGGCGTCCATCTCCCATATGGAGGGACCCGGGTTCGATCCCTGGGACCTCCCGGTGAAAAAAAAAAAAAAGAATTAACACCAAAGCCAACAGAGTTCTGGTACTTTGCATCAGTACCCCTTTGGCTAATATAGTAAATAAGTAGTGCTGATTAAAAAAAAAAGCTTTATGCTAATGTGTCCCCCAAAAGCATTGATTGCATGAATACTTCTCCATGGAGATGCGTCTAACTAAAAGTAGTTGAGGCTAATAATAAAATCTGAATATCTTCTCTGTGCACGCAGTGGCTGGATTATTAGGGGAGCAAGAATGCTCAGAGTACTTTGATTTAAAATTGGAATCCACTTATTAATTCACATATGTGAAAATAAAATTGAAAAGACACAAATATCTTGCTCAACTAAGTTGTACCTTACCTATATAGTCAGGAGTCAACAAAATGAAGGCTCTTTAAAAATGTTTATGCATAAAAATGATTTAATGACTAAAACATTTATGAGAAATACTTTGCATTCTTCTTGTAAGAATGATTTGAATGGTACAAACCAGTTGGTATAGTTTTTGAAACACTGGTTTACCTTATCCCCAAATATTTCTGTCACTTAACTTTTGCTTATAGGTTAACTCATGATCTTCTGGTGCATAGAGAAATAATGACTTTACGCCTTCAAACAGCTAACTTGCTCTGAAGGAGCCCCCTGGGTTCGAGGCAGTTGGGCTCATAGTTCCAGATATATCATAACTGAAAATTCAACCATTTGCTTTCTGAGACTCCAACCTGCCTACTGACTCAGGTTTGTACTCCCAGAGCAGTCATTCCACTTGGCTCAATTATTCATCGTCAATAGTATTTTGACAACTGCTTCCTATTTCCTTCTTCCTGTATACAGAATGTTGGTCAGCTTTCTATCCACAGAAGGCATGGTCCCTACCTGTTCAGTAGAATCTCAAACAACCATTTCTGCAGCATTACTTTCTTCAAGAACTTGTTACAAGTCACACTCGAACACTTCCAATTCTACACAACCTGAGCAGTTCCCAAGACTCATTCCCAGGCTCTGCCTCTCGATACCAGCTTTCTGACCAGGTGGCAGCCCTTCCTAGCCTCATGCTGGACAGTGGCTGCAGTGTTTGGTTCCACTGGTTACAGTCCCAGAACCAGCAGGGCTCTCCACGCAAAAACTATCCTGCAGCGTTGGGAGTGAACTGAACACACTGATAGCTTGGCTGTCTCTCTCCTGCTTGGCTGTCTTTCTCCAAACCATCCTGAGGTTTAGATTGACAGACACAGTTTTCTCTTTCCTTGTAAACAAGCTTAACTGACCCCAAATGCTTATACTTTCACCATTAAGATTTCATTAAAGTGGTATCTAAAATCTATAAAATTCTTTATAAACTCCTCACTTATCCCAGATCCTCAATAATGGAAAAATGACCCAGAATAGCCAAAAGAAATGCCACACATGCTTCTGGTAGCCTGTCAGGTACTCAGAACATTTTGGGCAAATTCTAACAAGTTTGATTATATGATTTTTCCATGGGGGAAAAAACCATATCTAATTATGGCAAGATGAGTACAAGGCACATTAACATCAAGCAGCGATAACTAGCAGTCTGGCACAAAGGAAGGATAAAGAAGAATAAATAAAAGCAGACTCAGGAGCAGTCTGGGGCCATTCAGCCTAGGGACAAAGGAGTTCAATGATCTCTTGGGCTATTGCCACACACAAAATGGTGTTCACCCCCAGTCTTTGGGGAAACACTACTGGTGGCCTACCCAACAGCCATTCTCCATCCTTCTTTCTTATGGGCAGAGTCCTTTTCCCGCTCTAGAATCTGAAAATGCTGGCTATTCACTCTCAGTTTTCCTTAAAACCAAAGCATGGAAATGTGGCCCAACCCTCCTAATGGGACTCAAGGGGAAGTCTTCTAAGGGTCTTTTGAGATGTATTTTCCTCTCTGATTAAAGATACATGCAAGGGGAAGCCCTCTGCTTTGTTTGTGCTTTAGATTTTATCATGTGAGGTCTGGAGGCTTGGAGCCGTGGCACCCATCTTGTGACCATGAGGGGAAAGTCAAAAGAATTACAGAGAAGGCAAGCCAGAGCCTGAAATCTCTGAGCTGCCAAATTCATCATCCCTGGACTACCCACCTCTGGATTTCTTATCGTGAGAACACTGCAAATCCTTATTGTTTAAACCCTTTTTAAATTAGGTCTCCTTATATGTGCCATCTCCGGCATCCATGGAAATGTTAATTTATTTCTTGTAGCTTCTGTTCAGGAAGGCTGGATAATTGTGTAATCTATTTCAGAAATATTTCCACCAAACATAGTTAAAAAACATTCAAGGCACATACATAGGAAAGTTTTAGTATTCTGGAAAATTCAGTTATGTTGGACAGTTCAATCCTTGAAAATGCCAGACCAATGAGGGGTTAACCATAATTGGTTCCCTGGGAGTCACATCATGAAATATTTTTATCATTATTCACAAGTCAGCCATTACTTCATTTCTCCAAACCTTCCAAGCTATATATTCCCATGCAATTTTTCCTTAGTTCTTGGGTTAGTAGGGAAGATACTCCTGGGTTCACTTTGTGGTGGTTATAGTTATGATCCCATTTCCAGCCCCCTTAGTCCTCTGCAGTTCCTCAAGGCCTCAGTATGAGGTAGCCTTAACCCCTGTTGACTTGCAGTAAACTCACCCTGCAATGACAATTCCATCTGAGGTTGATTCTTCTTAAGGGCAGTCTGGACACATCTTACTCCCAGGCAACCCCCACAGCGAGCACACAACCAACGTGAGAAGACTGCTGCTTATTTATGATAGCCCCCACTCTTACCAACTACACACGAAACCTTTGAGAGACCTGGTTTCTTACCACTAGAAAATTAACCACCACATATCCAAAATACCTGCCTGCAAGAAACAGAAAGTTTTCTAGTTCAGAAGTATCCCTATTCAAGGTATTACAATCAAACGGTGTCTCCTTTTATCATTGCTGTCTTTCATTTAAGTGATAGGGAAGGCTAAATATTACCCAGATTTTAATGAACAGATTCATACATCAGTATGTAGAAATCTATGTTTATTTTTTCACTTTCTTTGTGTGATCCAATCATGAAAACAGGTTACCTTTGGGGTTTTAATATTACCAGCCTGATGCCTGAAGTTTCTCGAATTTTGCTGTAAATGCAAAAATTCCTAATATGGAAAGAGAGAGCATGGTATGGTGCAAAAAGTTACAGTCTTTGGAGTCAAATAAAACTGGGCTCAAATCCCGGCCCCACCATTTACTACTGGGCAATACACTTAACCTCTTTGAATCCTGATTTTCTCATCTGCAAAATGAGGATAATAATTCTTATCTCACAGGGTTGTTTAAAGGATTAAAGGATTAAAATCTCAGTAGGTACTCAGTAAATGTTAATTCTCTTTCCCTTCCCTGGTTTTTCCTTAGTTTCCTTTTCACCTGGCTTCATACGCTGCTTTTCCACCTATGTGAAATGTCTAGGTAACTACAGCACAAGCCTTCAGGAGCTCAAATGTTAATTATTTGCATGGAAATTTTTATAACATTTGTACATGCCTTCATAGCTCCGTAAATGTAACATACTGAAAATAATTGAGCCTTTTCTTGATAACATTTAAAAAATCATTATACATGATGGCCTCAAGTGTTAAGAAGACTCCACTTGCTATTTCACAAACACCTCCTACTCGGGAGCCCCAACCCCCGCCCCCCAACCTGTCCAGTGGTTACGAGTTGATACACATTTTAGTGTGGCACATGGAGGCCCCGCAGGGCTACTGGGGTGTGACAAGCTGTTCGTCCCCTTTCTAGAAATTTCCTATGTTTTATTTCTGTTTCCTTTTTCTAGTCAATCCCTTTTCTCTTTGCCACTTCTCACCAAGGCCAACTCTGGTGCAGTATCTTCTCTCTTTCTTGCCTCTTTTCTTTTTTCGTCTACTTTGTTCTCAGCTTCTGAAGAGTTTTAGGGTTGGCTGACGATGCATTCCTAGACCAGAGCCTGGCAGGAAGCAGGTACTCAGCTAATATGAAATGAGGCAGTGTGAGCTCTGGGTTACTTTCCTCAGGCACAGTTCAGAGACTGTTTCCTCTCCTTTGCCTTTTGTTTTTGTTATTTGTTTCCTTCCAGATTTACAGCTGTCCTGTATAGTTGAAGTTACAGGAAATCTGGCCTTTGCCTATATTTTGTTTAGCATTTGCTTCTGAGGCTCTTTCTAGATGCAAATTAATCATCCCAACACCCAATGAGACATTCATGGAAAACTGTAAGAAGAATCTCAAGATGAAAGAGACAGCATAGTGTTGGCTGGTGAAGAGCCAAGGTTCTCGCCCCTGACCACATAAAGGAGCCCAGACCAAATCTGCTGTGCTTTCCCCCCCATGAGATCAGAGGCTCTCAGCCACAAGGGAGCAATGATGTCACCATGGAACTCACCAGGGCAGATGCTTGGGCTCCCCATACCTCTGATTTCTGAGAACGCACCTCAAACGATTCTGATATACCTTCCCAGGAAGGAATCACTGCAAAGATTGAGCATCTTCAGGGCGAGGACCGTTATAATAACTAATATAACTACTACTACTATTAAATAATATAAATAATTTGTTATTTTAGTATTCCTAGTTCTTGGCACAGAGTATGACACATGAGAAACATTCCATAAATATTAAACTAAAAGAAAGAAGAATTTAAGGAAAATGCAAATTAAAATCTCAATAAGATTCCATTTTATACCCATTAGGTTGACAACAATTTTAACTGACGATACCCAAGTGTTGTCAAGGCTGTGGAGCATGGGGAATGTTCATTCACTAATGAGAATGTAAATTGCTGTAACCTCTTGTTCGGTCAGAAGGAAGATGCACATATTCCACTCAGAAATCACCACATGTACACAGGAAGGCAGGTAGGAGAAGTCTTACTATAGCACTGCTTGTTATGAGAAAAGTTGGAAACACTTTAAATGTCTACCCACAGGAGATTAGATAAATAAATATTCATTCATAGAATACCACAGAGCACTTTCAATGAATGAACAAGAGGTTCACGTATCAACAAAGATGAACCTTAAGAACATAATATTGAGTGAGGAAAGCAAGTTAGAGACAAGTGATGTTCAATATACACTATGAAGTTCAAAAACCTGCAAACAATGTTATATACTGTTTTTGTGTCTGTGCTTAGTAAAAGTATAAAAACATGCATGGGAATGAGAAATACCAAAGTCAGACAGTGGCTGCCTCTGGGAGCAGGGGAGAGAGGTACAAGAATAGGTCAGGAAGGGGCACTCAGAGGCCTTCAACTGAAGCGATAATGTGTTACTTCTTTGAAAATAAGCAATGATGAAAAAACAAAACAAAACCAGAAGTGATTACAGCAAAATGTTAAGATTTGACCAAGGTGGTCAAATGATTTAGCATTCTTTATACACTTCTGCAAACTTTAAGTATTTACAATTTTATAAAGTGTTTAAAAATGGGACATTAATATTCACAGCAGTAGAATACAATCAGTATGATTCCATTTATATAAAGTTTAAAATAGAAAAAAATAAATGATATATTGTTTTTGCTTATTTTTTATTTTAATATATATTTTTTATTAGAGAAGTTGTGAACTTAAAAAACAATCATGCATAATGCACAGAATTCCCACACATCATCAACACCTTTTTTTTTTTTTTTTTTTTAAAGATTTTATTTATTTATTCATTTATCCCCCCCTTGCTGCTTGTGCTCGCTGGGTCAGCCAACCACGCCGTGCAGGCAGGCCCGCCCTCACCAGGAGGTCCCGGGAACCGAACCCGGGGCCTCCCACATGGTAAACGGGAGCCCTACTGATTGAGCCACAGCCGCTTCCCTCATCAACACCTTGAATTGTTGTAGAACATTTGTTACAGATTATGAAAGAATATCATCAGACTATTACCACTAACTTTAGTGGTAAAGTCCATAGCTTACATCTGGTATGTTTTTTCCATACCCCCCTATTATTAACACCATGTATTAGTATTGTACATTTGTTATAGTTCATGAGAGAATGCTCTCATATTTGTACTGTTAACCACAGTCCATCTTCCACCACATTGTTACATATATGATTATATATAACATTATATATACATTGTTATATATATGATTAAGCTATCAAAAAAATCAAGGGGACAATCACCATAAATGAAACTCAGGGCAGAGGTTACTTCAGGAGGGGTATGCACAGGGCTTCCAAGGCACTGGCACTGTATCCGACTTCTTGGGTCAGCGGCATGCTTGTCCTATTACTCTTTAAAGTGCTTGGGAATGTTTTATATGATCTTTGTAAATGTTTTTTTTTCTCCAAATAAATATTACTTTAACAAATGGGGCATTTATAAAACTGAAAGGGTCAGGAAAGTTGAATGGTCTTCAGAAAAAAAAAATACCAAAGTTGTAAAGAAAAATGAAATGAAAAGTATAAAAGAAAAAGGGGTGCTTGCTTTGGCACTCCTATACTAAATATACTAAAATTGGAACGATACAGAGAAGATTAGCAGGCCCCTGAGCAAGGATGACACGCAAATTCGTGAAGCGTTCCATATTTTTATGTATTAAAACCAAAGAACCACCCCCCCAAAAAAGAAAAAGGAGCATAAAAACTGGAATATAGTGAATTAATATATTCCTAAGAAAAGGTACATGAGAACACTATCAAGTGGGCAAAATGAGCTGGTCAGCTGCCGCCCTCCCCACCCCCAACCCCCTGGTCTGGCTCTTCTGTTCCTCTGAAATGTTCTAAACTGGAAGTATAGTGCCAGGAAGAAGGAAGGTAACCATGTCCCTGAGCTCATGGTCTAGGGAAGCAGACAGCCAGGTCAATAAGGCACTAGAGTTCAGCATGTCAGGGTGATGGACACGCAAAGGAAGGACGAACTCTGCTTGAGGTTAGAGCTCTGTGGAGGAGATGACTGAGTCAGTTCTAGGAGGTTAAAAGTTGAATGGGAATTGGAATCTGGGGAATATTGCAGAGAGAGGGAGGAAGTCAATAAAGCATTCGATATTGTGTAGATATAACAATTTTCCACTTTTTATTTGGCTCTTTTGGTATCATACATATATTCAATTGAGAAAAGCCATAACCTACCCTACTCTATTAATCTCACTTTCTTTCTTTATTTCCAACTACTTCCCAGTATTTGTGTATGTGGGGAGAAATGGGTGACCCAAAGATGAAGGAAGGAGATGCTGCCTTAGGGAGCACAGAGGCCAGGCTGCCCTCTCTACCTGGAGGGCCCTTCTTATTTTTCTGGGTTTATCTGGGTTCACTCTCTCCAAGGCTCAGCTTATTAGGAAAATGCTCTCCTAAAACTCTGCACGCTCCCAACACAGGGCTCACTTGGGGTGACCCTCACCAGGATGAGAGGAGAACACCAGTGGCTGAGACTGGGACCAAGAGGTACCCAGCATGGGAACCCTTCCTTGCCCCGAGCACTTCTCTGTCGGTTTCCCCTTGCTTTGTCCATTCCCTCGTTGTTCGCATGTTCTATGAGCATGTTCCACGTTCAGGGAGCATACTCCACTCCACCCCAGAACTGAGGACTCCCATTTCCTAGAAGTAGATTATCTGCTGCACTCTGTGCCTCCTGCCTTGCTCCGCCGCCTGGTTTCTGAGGCCTCTGGGCATGTTTCCCACTTGGACTCTGGCCCCCCTGCTGCTCTGACACTCATTTCCTCAGGCCTGGCTCCTTGTTCAGTGCCTTCAACCTGCTATCAGCCAACTCTGTGACACAGTCCAAGCCCACCCTCTTTCAGAAAGCCTTCCTTGCCTGCTCGGTCACTGGGCAATGTCTCCACCTCCTCTGTCCATACAGACTAACATTCTTCTCAGCTGGACTGCTAACCGTTTAAGTGCACTTGTCTTGATTCCATACCCGCGGCCTGTGTGGCGCAGGGCTAACACGCAGTAGGGCAATACATATCCAGTGATTGACTGCATCGCTCGTGAAAGGGAAGAAATGCTTACTGAACTAGACATGTAAAAAAGGAGAAAAAAACATGCTTTTATTAGCTGCAGAAAGAAATCTAACAAGAGGATGCCATTAATAGCATTAAGTATTGTTTTAACTTCTATCTTTAAAAGAATTTAGTCACAATAAATAAAACTCCCAGCTTGGGAGGATTAAAAAAGAAACCTGGCTAAATTAGGGAATATTTTGAATAAAATAATAAAAGCATTCTTAAATAAATTAACATTTATTCAAAGGCAAAAGCCTTGGCACTTAAAAACTTGGCAAACTCCTTAAAGAGCCATTAGCTTTCAATTTAAAAAATTCATGGACAGTGTACCAGATGCAGATGATTAGAAGTAAAAGGACTGGTCAGTTTTGATTCCAACCTTGAAACATTAGAACAAACGAGCCAGGTTTAATTTGCAAATACTATGATTACCTCAATGTAAAGGATGACTAGCAGGACTTCATGAAGAAAAAAAATTCCTCAAACTAATCTAGTTCCCCGCCCCCCAACGCCCCCCAACAGATTTAGTAATTAACTTTATATGCTGGAGACAACAACAACATGCATCCAATTTGACAAATATTTCCCACATCTACCATGTGCCAGACTCTAGGTCGGGAGGCCAAGCTGAGTAAGGCCTAGGCGTCCTCTTTAAAGTGCTTGCAGAGGCTTAACAGTCACTGTTTCCAAGAAGGGAGATGAGGGGAAAAGTTGTAATAGAGGTATTAACCACCATGGGGATGGGGTGGGCAGGTATGTTCCATCTAAAGGCTTCCAGGAAGTCTTATTCCATGAGATGGTTTTGAGCAGGACTTTTGGAGGTGACTAGTATTTGACAGGCTATTGCAGAAGGGGGATCATGACTGGGAGGAGAGGGAGAAAGGCAAGGGAATTGCAAGCAGAGGGAACAGTATTGAGCAGTCAGAGCAGAGGAAGAGTGAGAGGCTGTGACTGTGGGGTGATCAGGGAGGATGGAATGCAGGTTGACGGGGTAGAGTGCTGGTGCAGAGGGCTTCTAGATAAAGATGTGAAACTATAGAGTTCTGAACACAAAGCAAAGGAGTGTGGGCGTTCTGCTCTGAGCACTGTTACCCTTGAACATTTCTAGGGAGAATATTCTACACTGCTCATGCCAGTGGGTAGACATTTTCTTATAATTTAAATATTCTAGCACAGTATAAATCCAGAATGGAGAATGCTTTGGAAGAGAGCAGTTATTCACTTCTGAGTATGGGAATTGACATCTACAAAACATCTCTTAAGACTTGTGTGCCCCTTATATTCAAGAAAGGCTCTGAGTGGAAAGCATGATAATTTGCTGTTAGCATTTTATATGTACCGCTTTATTCTCTCAAATAACTCTGACTTCCTATGTGGACAAGCCAAACAGTAGGGGCAGAGGCTTAGGGTTGGGGGGAATATTGGGGTGGGACATAGTTTAAGTCACATATCTGGCAGTACTTGGAAACCAATGCCCCCAAGAATGATCACACATTTCCTTGCAGGACAGGGTTAGAAGACCTGGTCACCGTGTCATTCCCTATGCAGAAACCTTCATTAGCTTATTTTTGATTTGCACATTATATTTTCTAAAGCATTCTCTGTTCTGGATTTATACTGTGCTGGGGGTATTTAAATGATAGGAAAATGAATATGTGGTGTGGGATCTTTTCCCTGGAAATGCTCAAAGGTATGGCATTCCATTCTTTGGTCACTTTAGGTTCAGTTCTGTCTGGTGGCAGGGCCAAGCACTAGCTACCTAGGGGGGATCAAAAGAGCATTTGCTTTGAAGGTGGGCAAGCTAGGTGCCAGTGTGCTTGGGAGTTGGGTAATTTTGGCAGATAGGTTGAGCCTCTTTTCTCTCTGAGCCTCTTTTCTCTTCCATTAAACTGAAAAAACTCTAACCTTCAAGGTTGGAAAGAAACTATGTAAAGCACAGAGAACAGTGTCTGGCATTTAGAAAGTGCTCAATAAATAAAGGTGGGCACCCAAAGGAAAACAAGAACAGGATGATACAGTGGGAAGAATATGGTCTTTGGGATTTGACAGATCTGGGCTTGATTCTTACTCTACCAGTCTACCTGGGTGACCTCAGGCAATTTACTGAAGTCTCTGAGCCTAGGTTTTCTCATCTTTAAAATGGGATAATACCTGTCTTATAAGAATGTTGGGTGGTTTCCATGATAAAATGAGTATATGTAGAATACTTGGTACACAGCAGGTATTCAAAAATGGTATCTGTTATTACCCTCTTTTCTCTTAGAAGCAATTAAAACATAAAAAAAATATGAGTCTATATAATTTATTTTTCCAACCTGACTTCCAATTGGGAAAATACAAACCACAGATCAAAAGTAAGTTCTTTCACTTACGCTTCCAACTTAGTTTTGTTTACCTATTTGAAGCAAATTCTGGAGTCCTTAGGAACTATTCACTTTTAATTCTACAGTCTTATTCTTTCAAACAAAAAACCAGAGCTTTGAAGAATCTAAGGTTAAATAGGGTCCTCCTGCAAAAGTTGACCAGACCAGAAATATTTGAATAGACAGTTTTCTTCTGGGCTTTGAGAATGCAGTAATCTCTCCCATTCTCACAGGGGCTTCCTTTAAGGTAAAGGACTTTTCTTTTTGGCTGAACCACTTGTTTGTGAGTGATTTTGTTCTCTGAAAAAAGACTGAAAATATAATCAACCTTTGTATATTTAATAATTGCATAGTTGGTCTATGAATTATATGAATTATCCAGGGTTTTCTTTTGTTTTGTTTTGGTTGTTGCTTTTTGGCCAGCTTCTTGGTCATTATTTCTTCCATGAGAATAGGTTGGGAATAGGGGGAGTAGAAATTAATTAATGTTCCTCTTTGATGGCAATTCCAATTAGAAATTTCATTTGAGATAAGGGTAAGATTGCTGTCTAAAATCATGTTTTAAAACTGTCATATTATTCTCAAATCTCAAGCAAAGAGGATAAACGATACAAACATTCGATGCACATGTTGAGGCAAGCTGGTAACTTAAATGGATTGTTTGACTTGCTCATCCAAAATTAAGGGAATAAGATTATTTTCAAGTGAAGGTACTAGATCAGCTAAGAAAGGCAGAGTCACAGCCAGTAAACCATTCCTGAGGCTTGTGCTTTTTAGATAACCGAGGGTTTATTCTTGGAGGCTTCAAAACTTTTTATTTCTTTTTTCTGTTTGTGATAGAAGTGCTTCTAAAATAGACTTCACATTTATTTCTTCCTTACCACTTTATAAATGACTCAAAGTCAGAATTATGAATATCACTTCTTAGAGTGGGCCATAGAGCCGTGATCTCAGTGCCTAAGCAGGCATGCCAGCCCTAAGCTAAGTGCTAAGTATCTTCTCTGCAGTTTCTTGGCTCCCTCTACCCCTATATCCTGGCCCCAAGATATTAGGTTGTCCCTGAGAATTCTTACAATGGTAGAGTACCTATAGACCACAGGCGTTCTCTGGGAGGTTGAGCTTTTATAGACTTGGGCAGTAGGTCACCAAGCTTCTTAGAAGGTATAATAAGAGTCAGGCCTGGAGGGCTCCCTATGAGTAAAACACATAGACTTTTTTTTTTAAAAGATTTTATTTATTTATTCATTTATCCCCCCCTTGCTGCTTGTGCTCGCTGGGTCAGCCAACCACGCCGTGCAGGCGGGCCCGCCCTCACCAGGAGGCCCTGGGAACCCAACCCAGGGCCTCCCACACGGTAAACGGGAGCCCTACTGATTGAGCCACAGCCGCCTCCCAAACACATAGACTTTTTGACACCTCTTTAGCTACTCCCCTTCTCTTGGCTGTGTTTAGGGTAAGTGTGCATACAGAGCAGGGCTGAGCTGCAGCTAGGTGATATATTTACTTAGAAAGTCTCCAGTCTTATCATAACAGGGGATACACTCATTAAAACATAGTTGAGACAGAGGCTTTGGAAATCATCTATCTATTTTAAAAATAAGGAGATTGAGGCACAGAGTGATGAACTGCTTCAGTGGCTACACAGAGAACTCTAGGGTCTTGACCCCTAAGTCCACTGAGCTACATTGTGCCATGTCACTTTTTACACAGTGAATCTCCCTGCAAGAACTAAACAATAACTACTTTTACAGTATCCCTTTGGGTTCTTTATTAAACCAAATCTGAAAAATCTCCTAGGGCAGACAACAGGTAGGGCAGGGTGGTTTTTTGTTTTGTTTTTTCATGGTACTAGAAATAAACAAACAAACACTTAAGAAAAAGGAAGAAAAAGCAACATTTCTCAAATATCTACAAAGCGTTGAGTGCTTTCTGCCAAATAATTCTTGCTCCTTTTTATACGTCTGTCCCTGGGGCAGGCCAGAGAACTTGCTTACAGATATGAAGAGACAGGTACAGGATTAGACACTTGGTGGGGGTGGGGGATTCCATCCGGCTCCTGGGCCCATGCTCTTTCCACCTAAAGTGCTACAAGTTAGATTTACTGCTTATTTCTGACATTCTGGAAGAAGCTTCTACTCCGGGGCATTTAGGCTCTTCTAACCATCTCAGCCAGGGGTTGCTACAAGCAAGTAAGCAAGCAACCAACCAAGTTCTCTGGCCATTGATCAAGAAAGCTCACAAAAGTCTGAGAGACTGACATGCACAATCATAATCAACAGAGGGATATGATGTGTTTATCTTTCAGACCAAGTTATGGTCAAGAGCACAATGATCTCATACTTGTAAGGATTTTCATTCTTGATGTTTCAATTTCCTTATTTTCTTCCTTTTCACTGGGAAATCACTTTCTGGTCATATCTATGGGGTCTGAATGGTGTTTGACACTGTTGCCCATATCTGTTCTCCTATGGTTTCCATAACACTATCGATCTGCTATTCCCCTTCCTTTTACTGCCTCCATTTCTCCATTGCAGGCCCTTACCCCCAAAGCTCAGCTGAAGGGCTGGTTCACCCTGAAGGCTTGGCTCTCAGCTCTCCTCCATTAGAAAGTCCCACCTATCAACACCCTCTGATGACTTCAAAATCACCCCTGACTGCTCACCTGTGCTCACCAGAGGCCTCGTGACTATCTTAATACCAGCTTTATAGCTTAAATACGATTTCACATATATTGCTTCATTTGGTCATCTGTGTAACCTTCAAGATGGGCATGTTAGCCCATTTACAGACAAGAACACTGAAACTCAGGAACAGAAAGTGGCTTGTTTAGAATTACAGTTATGTGACAGAGGTAGACCTTGAACTCAGGTCTTCAGATTCTAAGCCCAGTGGTTCTGATGCCATTTGGATGTTCTGTTATTGACCAGGGAAGACTCCTATTACACATCTGAAATAAAAACCATAGCTTGCTCCTTATTTACCTACATATTAGATTACAGATTCCCTTTGGTAACGGAAGGATCAAATACTGTGCCATGCTCCAAACCTGAGTCACCTTTGATTCTCTTCATTCTGCTGTCTCCATCTCTAAAATGGCTCAATGCTGCAGATCACAACGTGTGCACAGCTCAGTCCTCAAGGCACTGTCCTGCCCAGATGGGACTGATGAGGCTGGGTGCCACACATTTACATCTGCCATGGAGCAACAGAAGCTTCAAGCTCTGTTTCTTTCTTTTTTTTCTAGGGGAGTTGAGAGAGGAGGAATCTCAAGGTACCTCCCCTATAAGGCTACTGCCAATTACTGAAGCCGCCTCAGCTTGCCCTAGCAGTGGTACCCCTGGCCAACCTCCTCCTTGGTCAGTGAGTGCCCCCACCCCACCCCAGGTGCCCCACTGCAGTCATCCACAGCACCTTGTCCTTTTGCCTCGTGGCTGGCTGTGTGTGTTGTGTGTTCAGTCTTGGTTCCTCAAGCTGGACACTCCCCCAATAGTGGGAACCATCTTCTTCATCTAAGTGGGGCTCTCTGAGAGCAGAAACCACCTCTCCCTCATCCCTCAGACCACAGCGCATGAGATGTCAGTCACCTCTTGCACCTTCACCTCCTTTAGAGCTGTGAACAACAGAGAGAGAAGGAGCTTGGGTTTCGCTGGCTTTGCTGAAAAAACATCATGGTTTTCTATGTCATAAGAGAGGAGAAGGTGCAGAGGGCCCAGTCTGCAGGGGAACTTGGGCAGATTCCTGGTCTCTTGCTGCATAGCAAGAAAGTTTATTGTTTAATATCAACCTATTTTATATAGCTGAATATACTTTTGGTTAAATACAAATACAACTGTGTTAGGGTTCCTGCATCCACCATTTCAGTCGAGCTCCACATACTTACAAATTCACAGGTGAAGTACTTCAGTAATCTCTTTCTGCCTCCAAGAATTCCTTTTCTATCTGTCCTACACACTGATTTCCAGCTTAATTACCCTAACTCTACCCCTTGTTCTAGCCCATAGGGACTAAACAAGATCTCACGGATAAAAGTATAAACTCTTGAAAGCTGGTGGAGCCAGCTCCAGGGGAGGCTTATCTAGCCTTTCCCCTGAAGAGGGTGTGGCACAGCCCCTCAGGTTTGGGGTAGAAGATTCAGGTTTGAATACACAGGTTGAAGTTCATGTACACAGAGCATTTAAAGACAGACGAAAAGAAGCAGATTAGAAACAAAAAAGAGAGTTTCAAAGGGCTTTAAATAAAGAAGCTTAAGCCTGGTCACACCTCAGCAGATCCTGATATGGACTCAGCGTTAACCCCTTCTCATTCAGCCTGCCTGCTGCTCTAATAATGAGACAACTATTCTCACCGGCCCCACCTTACTCATGACCCTTTACCAATACTTGCCAGGATGAAAGTCTATTTGTTTCTGTAGGCCAAATGGTTCATTTGAGGTATATTATTCACTGGTTCGGTGGAAAAACAGGTTTGGTTCTTTAAATGTTCAACTTGCTAAGTCACCTGCTCCACCTTACCTCATAGAAAAATTAAAGTGAACTCTGCCTTAGCAAAGAAGTGCTTGAACAGACACCAGCATGGATCAGGAGGAGAGGTGTGGGAAATCTGGGTCCAAAGGAATGCTTTATCAATAAGTACACCCACATATATCTATAAATATGCAAATGTGTATGTATGTATTTGGTTAAGGAGGAGGGCAGTTTGACACTTGTACAAAAAGAGGAGCGTTGCTTGTCTGAAACTCAAAGAAGCTGACTATAAGCATTCTTGACCATGGGGGTCTTAAAAAAGGGAGAGGCAAAGCAACTTTTAGCATAGCACAGAATCATCCATGGGATTTTAACTATTTAAAAGTCTGTTATGATTAGGTAGTTGGATCAAATTATCATCACAAGTCAAATAAGAACAGTTATGTGAGTTTGTACATGCATTTAAAAAGCCCTTGAGTTGCTCTGTCTGCCCTAACTCCTGCGCTAAGGGTAGGGGATTTTGAGATGAAGGAACAATGAACTGTGCTCTGAACAGCTCATCTTCAGGGGGCATCAGGAAACAGAATAATCACAATCCAGTGTGAGAAGTACTAAACAGGAGGAAGTGTTCAATGCTACTGGGGTTCAGAGGGAGAGAGACTAGCCAGTGCTCAGGTTTTATTTTCTTTTCCTTTGTTTCATAATGTGCAATTTTAAGTTAGAAGATAATCAAAGCAAACTGATGCCTTGCTTGGCTGATATGCACCACTGCTGCATTGCCCTGAGGTTTCTGGCTGACTAAATCTCCAGTGAGGGATACCCCTCACCTTCCAAGCTGCTCATTCACCTGGTAGTTGCAGAGAAAGCAAAGGGCAAATGCCACAGTGGCTTGGAGACAATGCTCTGGCAGGCAACTCTGTGGCCATGGCTGAGTGTTCCACTGTCTTTCAAATTTTGCTCAGGAGGAGCTGAACTCTATGGCCAAGAAATACTGTGTTTGGACAGAATGAGCTGGTAACTGGGACTGCAGGACCAGAGTAGGATGGTGAGCCACTGCCCGAATCTTGGGAGTGGAATGTGTCTGTGTCAGAGCCTTGGGCTGACATGGAAATGCTCTAGAGCTGTGCTTCATAAGCTCTCCCAGGCCAAGGGCCAGTTTTGTTTGTTTTTAATTTCTAATCTGTCACGAGCTGATACTTGGATAAAAAAAAAACAAATAAAACTGAATGACTAGAAAAAGGATTATGTGCTTGGATGTCACAGCAATGCCAAATGGCTTTAAAAGTTTCTAAATGTTTACTCCCAATTTCTGTAGGTGTCTCTTCATAGTCAGGAAACCAGCATTCGGTGGATCACACTTTGAACACTGCTGTGAGGCCCCTGGTCAGTCACCTCGAGGTGTACCTGATGAACTTTGGAGCTAGGACAATCCCTTGGTTTGCTGTGCCAGCTCTGGTTACTATTCCAAAACGTCCCCTCTTTTTAAAACCCCCAATTCCACCCCTGAAGCTCTTATTCTCAGGAAAGAATTCTGCTTCCAACTTCCTGGTGAAAACGCACACTCAAGGGCAAATTTCTCCATTTCCTGGACCTTCCTCCCTCCCCACACCTCTTACTGATCAATGCCTGTCCACATCCTTTCCTTCTATCTCACAGGAGCCTGAATTCCCTCTTGACCAAGACTTATCCTTGACTTGTGTTCCAATTTCCACATAAGACACTACTAGGATTTTGCTCTTTTAATTATTCTCTCTTTTCCCTCTAAATTTCACTCTTTCCTCCACTGACTCCTTCTCATGCTCAAGAATCTCTCATCACAAAAAATACTCCTCTAGACCAGGCCCCACAAGCTACTGCCCACTCACTCTTCCTTTAATTCCCCCAGTTCTTAAAAGGGGTTGGGTCAGCTTCTTCATTGTCAATTAATTCTGTAACTCATTAATCCCAGGCTTCCACCTATTCTAATGCATGGATATTTCTTTTACTACATCCATCAATGAGCACAATGACCATTAATTACCAAGGCAAATGCTTTTCATTCTTCTCTCACTTGACATTCCTGCCTTCTTAACTCCAGTCCTCTCCTGCCTTCCTGGCTTCTCTCTCTCTCCTGGTTCTCTCTCCTGCTGCTTTTTAGTCTCCATCCAGGGATCTTCTCTTGCCCACCATCAAATGCTGACCTTCCCAGAGTTGTTTTCAGTCCTCTCATTACAGATTCGTCCTGTGGGAATTCCACTAGTCCCAGTGTCTTCAACTGCCACCTCTGCGTGGATCCCTCACAAATCTGTGTCAGGACTGGTTCTCTGAGCTTTGGTCTTCTATTACTGGCTACTTACTGAATATCTCCACCTGCTTATCACATAATCACCTCATGCTCAGTATGTTCAAACTCATTCTTTCCCTTAATTCTGGTCCTCTTCTTAAATTTCCACTACTTACTCAGCTACCCCAGCTAGGAATTACGCAGCAATTTGCAATTCCTCCCTTTCCTTCACCTTCTAAAGTCTTGCTGATTCTACAGCTTTAGTATTTCTAGAATCTCTCTCTTCTCCTTCCCTACTCCTACTGTTTTGGTAACTCATATTCTCTTGCCTGAACTAGTTTTCCCAAGTGGTTTCCTTACTCTTGGCTTCTTCCCACTTGAATTCATCTTCCATTCTGCCATCAGATTTTGAGTGTAATTGAGATGTTATGTCCCTGTTTAAAATCCCTCTAAGGCTCCCCATCAGTCACAGGCTATATTGGGATCTTTTTACATACAAGACTCTTCCTAATCAAGTACATTTCTTTCCTGCCTCATCTTTCATTGCTCCTTGACTCATATATCTGAAAAATTCAGACTTCTGAATTATTCCCAGAATAATTTCAGAGAATGTACTACATCAGTCCATAAGCATACTGCCTAGCCCATTTCTATTCATACTTAGAGACCCAGCTCTAAGAATATTTCTACAAAACTCCTCAGATGGTGAAAGCTGCCTCTGCTTTTGTGATCCCATGACCCTTTTATAGACCTGCATTAAAACACTTTGCACAGTATTTGTATTAGTGTGTACACGTCTGTCCCCCACCTGACTGCAAACTCCTTGAGGGTCAATTACCCATTTCTGTGACTGCAGGGCCTAACATGGGCTTGTCTGCAGTAGATACTGAGATGTTTACCGGCTGAACTTGAAGATACAGGCTAGGCTTTTCTCTATGACCACAGGACCAAGCTTTCAACCTCTGCATAACCTGACGATCTTTGTAATAGTGCTGCAGACATAGCAGGTGAGAAATGAAACAGACAGGTGAGCACGGAACAACAGGACTGGTGAAAGGTGGTTGGGGGGTGGGGAGGGCAAGGTGCTTCATGATAGTTTTATGGAGTATTAGTATTTTTAACCATGTTCATGTTTCTTTGATAAAAAAAAATTTAATTGGTTATGAATAATTGTTTGATATGCCTGCAAACTGCAAAAGAATGTTTTCTGTATATTTGAGAGGACAGGTTATGTTCAGAGAGGTTAATTCTGAACAGCTGTGCAATCAGCGTGTGCTAAAGGTGAAAGGGAGGTCCTCACGAGGCTGAACCTCGAGGGCCACTTGGCCAGCTGATGCCCAGCCTGAGAACAAAGCTGCAGCCCTGCAGAGAGAACAAGCCACTTGCTTTGATAAGTCTGTTTACTGTAAAGATAATGTTTACCAATATGTATACACACAAGTGCATATATGTCTTTGTGTTCATGGCTTTTGAAAAACCATAAGAAAATACTTTCAGAAAACACAATTGCATTTCTTCTAACCTCTTGACATGGGTGGAGTGTGGAAGGGAGGTAGCCTTTGAAAGCTATTTCTGCCAGCTTAAAAAACAACAATTTTAATACTTTAAGTTAAAGATTTATATATATATGTATATATGTCCATGTGTGTATTTACTAATACACATACACATTTGGTTAGAGGAAGTGGGCTCAAGGCCAAATATCTTCATGCAGAAAGGCTGTGGCTGAAATTTCTATCGAGGACTACCATGCACTTGGGTCAGCAAAGCAAACATGAAGGCGGTGGCACAGCAATGTGCAGCAGCAAACTGAATGGGCCTCTCACCCAACATGGATCACAAATAGATTCTTTCAAAGGGCAAGATGAAGCTAAATCACTCCTTGCTAAAAGCATCTGATAGCTGCGTGGTACAAAAGCATATTTTGCTTTGGTATGTAATTTCCTCACTACTTAACTACAAAAGTGTATCAGAATTGAATTCTAGTGCTCTTCCTAAATGAGAGCTGAGTCACAGGTACCTTGATGCTGTGTCTGCAGATTAAAGTGGATGACTCACGTCTGTAAAATTCTAAGAGAAAGTACCAACCGACCCCCTGCTTAGTCATCTTTTGCATGGATGCTGGGTTCATGAGCTCTGTAAACTATAATGAGTGATCTAGCCTTTTACCATCTCTTTATTCTTTTCTAAACAGTACAAATTACATCTCTAAAAATAACTTCATCTACGCAAATGAGTCACTTTGACCTAACAAGCTTCTACAAGTTACCCAGCTAAATTGTAATTTTTATTTGTGAAGGTACAAATCTTGCTGTCATATTTGCAAGCCCCCTCCCCCATACCACCCCACTTTTTGAGATCAAAATTTGGTAGACTTTGGGAAGAGAGAAAGGGTCCATCAAGTGTTTGGTAAAAAATATGGTTTATTCCTCCTGACCTTTGACATGGGCAAGGGAGTGGGTAGAGAAGGACTCCTTTAAAAGCTATTCCTAATAGCTTATTAAAACTAGAATTTTAATATTTCAGGGTAAAGATTAATCAAAGACTGCATTTTTCTTCTAGTGAAAGGGGTTCATTGGCTGTTGAAAGAGAAATATTAGTGATTTTTCTTACTTAAAAATTCCAAACTGTAAATTTATGGCATTTTTTACAAAAGACCAGCCACGCTACTAAATGCTTACATCTTAAATATGAATCTTTGCTCTCCCTCACCACACCCTCAATTCTCTAGACCCACAACTTGGCTTTGGTGCTCCACCCATTTGCTGTGTGGTTTTCCAGTCCTCTGGCCGCCTTTCCGGGCCTGGCATTGCCAGCTCTCACCAGCCCCACCCCAGGTATGTCCCAGTTAGACAATGGATACCATGAATTCAACAGGCAGCAGGAGCAGGTTACCTGCACGGAGCTTACACCTTCAGCAGTTAGGCAGCAAGATGGAAATAGCAAAGCACAGTTAATACACACTCTGGCTTCCACCAGAGAGGACTGGAAGGGTTTCTCCACAGTGTTTGGTCAAGAATGGAAATACTGACACCTCTAGCTTTAGAAAGTTTCCATTGCTGTTTCAGCTTTTCCTTTAAGAGATCAGACTACTTGGCCTTATCCTGACAGCCATGTGAACAACCTCTCCCAGTGCACAGAGGTGCTTTAGCATAGAAAGATGAAATCAACAGTCCACCTGAAAATTCCCCAGGAAATGGGCAGTAAAGCCCACTGCCAGGCTCTGACCAGGGCAGAGGCTGAGTCACCTAAATCCCTCCAGACTCTCCTTGGCCTCCTCTCCACTTGACTTGTACCAAGCCGGCCACTGGTGGGGAAGGGATGGTGTTCTTGGGAGCTGCAGCCCGGAAGGTAGCTGAGTCACCTGCATTCTGCAGCGCGTCCAAGTTACTCCTGCTAGGCCTTCACTAATTCAGCCTCAGTCCCCAGCCCTGGCCAAGTCCTGGACAGCCCAAGCAGGGCATATTGCCCACTTCCATACCCTCCACTTGGGGGCTCTGCCACTCTTCAGCTCACCTCAGGGACACAGTGTCCCTTGTTTTCCTTTCATCCCCATAAGTGTGAAGTTTCTTTACCTAAGTCTCTTTTCTCATTCGCAAAGTGAAGAGAATAATACTTTCTACCTCTCAGGGTTATGACAATGAAAAGAGATCCTGCACATGAAAGTGACAGATGAACCACAAGTATGCTCTGACACCCATCTCGTCTACTTCAGCCAGTGGTTACTGAGGGCCTGCCGAGTGTTGAACACTGTGCTGGGTGCTGCGGATAACATCATTAATTAACCAGAATGAGGAAACAAACACACATGAAAGTTAAAGAACTATCGAAGCTAATAGGCAAAGTCTCAGAATTATGCTATTTGGATCAAGTACTATAGGAGTGGGGAATGATAAGGTTAGAGAAAAAAAACAGAGATGGGTTTTAAGAAATGGTGTGAGAGAGGTCCAGGAGAGAGAGCAGAGAGTGACACCAAACAGGCCAAGGACACAGAGTCTCAGAGCCAGTATGTGGCGGAGCTCCGAACTCAATGATTTATGAAACTGTGAGATCAGTGTTCTTTCTACTATACATGTAGTTCTCAAGATTAGCTGTGCACTGGACTCACCTATGAAGCTGTTTTAAGAATATACAGGTTTAGCACCTCCCCAAGTAGGACAGACAGGGATCGAGTGGGAGGAGAGAGGCAGGAAGGTGCTCAGGCATTGGACTTTCCAAAGCCTCTGAGAGTCTGATGGCGGTCAGGGATGGCGCACCACACTACCCTGCACTGCAGCATTCTAGTTCTGCCATTAAAATAAAGCTGCATGGAGCAGAAGATACTCAATGCAGGGAAGACTTGTCTCCTAAAAGAAGCTGTTGTCTCAGCCCCACGTGCCCATGTTAGCTCTTATCTTTGATCTTAGCCAGAGTAAAAAAGTTTTGTGGCATTCCAGAAGACTGGCTCAAAGGCAGTGTGGCCATAAAGATGAGAGGGCAGAGGCTGGGCCCTGCAAGCGAAGACTGGCACTGCTGCGCTCTCCTGGTCTCCCATCTCCAATAACTCCTCGTTCCGCATGCTGTTTCAGCCCTGTCTGTATTCAGTTCAAATGGTGTCCTTACGAAGCTTCCCCAGCTTCCTTAAGCAGAGGGAGCTGCTCCCTCCTCTGGTTCCCACAGAACTCTGGAAGCACCTGCCCCACTGAGGGCTTTCTGGGGCTCTTAGGCTTCCCTTCTTGACAATGAGCAACTTGAAGGCAGGCACCATTGTATCAGTCAGCCAAAGGGGTGCTGATGCAAAGTACCAGAAATCTTTTGGGTTTTATAAAGGGTATTTATTTGGGGGTAAAAAGCTTACAGTTAAAAGGCCCTAAAGCATCCAACTCAAGGTTGATTTCTCACCTAAAGTCATTTGCTACGTGTTGAAGCAAGATGGTGGGCCATGTCTGTGAGGGTTCAGCCTGCCTTCTTCCTCTTAAGGTCCTGTGGTCCCAGCTTCTTCCGATCTCAGCTGTAGGCTGGCATAGGGCTCGTCTCTCAGGGCTTCTTAGCTGCTCTGGTCTCTTCAAAAGGTCAGCTGTAAACTATCAGGTGGATGGCTCATCTCTCCCCGGGGCTCCAGTGTCAAAACCAAGTTCTCTCCTCTGCCATGTCTTTTTCTGTGTATCAACTTCTCTGTGTATCTCCTTGAGTGCCCATTTATATAGCCCACAAAGGGGGCAGGGACTCAAACTGAGTTACACTCTACCGATGTGGTCAAATCAAAGCCCTAATCTTAACATAATTGAATCAAAGCCCGAATCTAATACAAGCAAGGGTATCAAGCCCAGAGGAACAGACCAGTTTACAAACATAATCTCTCTTTTTGGAATTCATAAATAATCTCAAACTGCCACAACCATCTTGTATCTTCTTGTATTTCTGACACATGAGAGGCTCAACAACGCTTTACTGATGGACTGAATAAATCTCTTTCCAATTCTCAACCCTTTGGAGCAAACATAAACTTCTATAAAATCATACCTTCATTTGACTGTTTCAACTTATACTGAGGTCTAAATCCTTGAGTAGATGCGAATATTCTCGCTGTCCTGATTCTGTGATAATCAGGGTGGGCTAAACATTCGCTATATTAGAAACCACGCATGTGTCCCCAGACCTAGTTTTTCTCCCTAGGTCTGGTTTTTAGAATGCTGGGGATAAACTAAGCCTGATTTGTTATTTGACCATCCTGTATGGGAAAAGACTGTAACTTTGGGTATCTTTGGTCAACCTTAAGAGACATAGCAGGGGGACAGATGTGGCTCGGGTGGTTGGGCGTCCGTCTCCCATATGGAAGGACCTGGGTTCGTTCCCCGGGACCTCCTGGTAAAAATTTAAAATATATATAGAAGGTACGTGGGCCGCCAGGCCCCGTGCACGGGCGCACCACCAGGTCCCGCGAGCCACACAGCAAGATGATGACATAATAGGAGAGTGACACAAGGGAGAGGCAAGATGAGACGCACCAAAAAACCAGCAACTAAGGTGGCGCGGGCAGGATGCCTCTCTCCTACATCAGAGATTCCAAGGATGGAATCCCAGTGAATACAGGAGGAGAAGGATGAGGAGAGAGGGTAGAAAATGGACACAGAGAGTTGCCCAGTGAATGGACACAGAAACAGCAAAAACGGCAGGGGGGGGGAAGGGGTGTAAAAATGGATAAAAGTAAATAAATAAATAAATCCTTAAAAAAGGAAAAAAAAAAAAATCCTTGAGTAGAGCCAAGACTACCTTCCTCTTATCTTTCAATCTTTGCCTAAGCCCCTTTTATTATATAGGGTTCCACCCTCACTCCACTTCCTTCCCTAAAGCTACAAATTTTAAAGGATTTTTGCCTTAACAACCATTTTCCCATGAGATATTTGCACTACTGAACTAAGCTGATACAATTATAAACCCAAAGCAAAAACCTAATATTCCATTTAGCATGGACAATTTTACAATGGGTGAGTGAATGATTTCTGTTACATTTCTTGAATTACAGTTCCAACCATACCCCCCCCCCCCCGCTGCCAATGCTGTTCTTGTGAGTAATAAACTGGTTTAAATACTAGAATGAATCTCTTTTCTCCTGGTCATCATACCACACCATACCTCCGAAGTGGACTCTTAAAGTCACCTCCTCTGGGATGCTTTCCCAAAAGAATTCTGCCAATTCTCTACCCGCCACATAACTCTCCCTTTCCCTCCCCTCTCACAATGAACATCTATGGTATCTGCACTCTGTCTCTACATACATGTTAAATGAATGCTCCTGCCCATTATGTGTCTAGAACTGACTGAGTGACCATTAGAGATTATTAGCTTCAGTGATTAGCATAAATATCACAAATTTAATGGTAATCACCAACCTTGAGCATACATACTATGAAGCCTGAGAATCCATTTTAAACCTACCATTTTCAATCTGATATGTGGAATCTTCCAGTGTTACACTGTACAGTTAACCTGACTGGCCTTTTCCCTTTTAACTAGTGGCTTCATAAAGGATGAGGTAAGATGTGCCTTTTGTATCTACCTAAAACCTGTTTCCTATACAATGGGACTGCTTTAGTTTCTATATATCAGAGGAACTCTGGCTGTAAAGGGCATGGGCCTTTAAGAGATTTGTTTCTTCCACAATGTGTTGACAGGTTGATCTCTCAAAATTTCTTTCTTTGAAAAGGACAACCAGGAACTGTTTGAAGACTGTGACAGAGTCACGTTGTCACAGGTGGAAGCAGAGCTGTCCCCATGAGTGCCCGAGTTATGAAGGGAGAAGGTCATGCTGGTTCACTGCCTGGGCAGGTGAGACCTTGAAGGAACAATCTCCCTGATACAGAGGGAAGTGGTGGTGGTGGCAGGTGGTGGCTCTGGTCCAGCTTCAGGCCCAACCAAATCAAACACACCCAACCACCTTGCATTTAAACAAACCTCCTCTACTTGGGATGATGGGTGAAAACCCCAAGATTCTAGGCCTTTGTTTTTCTGAAGAATTCTATATGTGTGAGCAGTTGCCCCTTTTTATCTCACACACTGCCAGACAAGTTATGCATTCCACTGAGCCCTAACTGTGTGTTTACTGATGGACATCTTCTAAATTGGGAAAACCAAATAAGGGGCTTCACATCCTTTTTTGCCTCCAGGGCTCTGGAACATACTCTGTATTTGTCAATTCAGTATTCATGTACCTCTGGGTAAATGACCACAAGATTCCAGGGCAATGGTGCAAAAGCAAATCACTATAAAGATCAAGGAATACTAGCATTCTATCATTAAGTAAGATAAAGCAAGGCAGAACAGAAGGAGCTCAGAGTTTGAATCTGGACATTTGCGACCTGGGTTTAAATTTGGCTCTGCCATTCACCATCAATGTGACCTTAGGAAAGTTACTAAACCTCTCTGCCTTCCCTCTTTCCCATTTGTTGAATGGCATTCGTGATTCTTATCTTGCAGGATTGTTGTGAGGACAGGAGATAATGTGCATAAAGTTTCCGGCACATGACTGGTTCATACATAGTGGCGTTCCATAAATGACAACTATTGTTCAGACTCGTTTCCATTAAACAGAAGACAATAAGAACATACTGAAGGAATAATCATGCCATCTGGGTGAGCAGCAGGCTCAGGGGTGAGAAGGCCAAGGTGGTATCTGGTTTAAGTACAACCATGTACATGACCAACAGCAGCATCAAGGCCACAGGATGATCACGTATGTGCCAGACAACACCAGTTCGTTTGTCCCTAGATCTGGTCCTATCCTAAGGGACAATTTAAATATTATTTTCTGATTTTAAGTTTCATGAGGAAGGGACCGTATATTATTCATGTATTTGACACAGTGCCTGGCCCAATGAATAACTTTTAATTGAATTTTAATAGTGTACTTGTCCTTGCTTTCCAGGGTAATGGAAAATAGCATGCATGTTATAAATACTGCCATGGCAATATCCCTTCTGGCATTTTTTATAATATGTATGGTTAGTCAAGTACTACTAAGTACTATTAGAGGCCTTGATGAGATCTTCAATGGAAAAAACAGTAACAATAAAACTTAGAATGTCTCACGATTATTCCTATTGTATATCCTAGGTGTGTTTTTAATCTTTCCAGTCTATGTTCATATCTGTAGCCTCCTTTTATGGCCTCTGGAGCTATAAGTCTAAAAGAAGACAGATAAGGTAGGAACCTTGTTAAACAAAATCCCCATCAAAATGACAAACATTCAAATAAGAGTGGCCGCTTTATCTCATCACCACCCAGTTTTGAGGGAGTCTGTTTCCCTTTTACAAAGGGTTTGCTGTCTGAGAAGTGAACATTCTACTCAGGAGATCAACAGTCACCCCCCAGCTAGGTATTTCCCAAAGAGTTTTGTAGCGTCTCTATCCAGAGTATGGCTGCTAGGCCATCTGGGATGCTATAATAAAGCACTTTGATTTGTATCTATCGTTGGACAGGTTGATAACCTCAGTCCATTTCCCTAGAAATGAGGGTATGTATACATATGCTGACTCATTCTGGGTGCAGAGAGCACAGAATCTCCTACAGACGGTGGAGATTTCAAAGACTAAAACTTCTGAGCAGGGGAGGAGGAGAGGGAAGGGAAGGGAGTAGAAGAAAACATCAACCCCGAGGGCTGTTCCAGATTGATTATTTACAGACATGTTATCCTACAGCCAGATAAAAGATGGACAGTGGTGGTTCCTTTAGGGCTATTAAGATAAAAGAGATTTGGCATGTTTATTAAGCAATTGGGTTGCCCTGGAAGTTGGGCATGTACCTATGGTATTAACTGTATAGCAATTACTCTTGTTTGTTACAAGCCTCAGCCTTTGTTTGCTGAAATGTTGGATACGATTATGTCTTTGTAGGCATAAGATACTTTTAAAGAGGTAGTATTCAATAAATTTAGATACATAAAACTTGTTTTTAATTGGGAAGGATCACAGTGTAGCACTACAGGATTTCTCTGCAGGGAACACACAAAGATTTTGCAGACAATTGATTCAATGGGAGAGAATAAGTGATTTAATGGAAACTGCAGGGGAAATTTAAGAAAACTGCAGGAGAACCAGAGAGTATTCTGGCCAGGGCACAAGGCTGATTATAACATTGGAGGCCAGCAACATGTGTGATCTTAGGTAGACCCAACCCAGATGTGGGTCACTTCTATATCACCACGTAGGAAGATAAATCAATGTGGATGCTGAGTACCTTTTCAAGTGATGAGTCTGTTCTTTGTCCCATTCTTATAACTAATAAAGATTTATTTGTATTACTAATAATTATAGTGTTTGAGTTAATTCTTTTTAAAGTTACTATATAATATATCATATATACCAAAGAATGTAAGTTCTGAAACATAGCGAAAAAACAAAAAGAACACCACTGAATCTACTTCCCATCAGAAGGAGAACATACAGCATAGGACTGAAACTATCTGTGGGCTCCTACCTTCATTTAATCCTCCCTGCTTCTCTCCACAGAGGTAATCACTATCCTTAAATTTCTGTTTATCATTCTTTTGCTTTAAAAAACAAACAAACATGACTTTAGTACATATTTCTGTATCCCTATATATTGCTTCTTTTTGAGCTTCTTATCTAAAAATTATCTCATACTGCATATCCTCTGACTTGCTTTTCTCAAGTATTAGGTTTTTGAGATTTCATCTTTATTTTATGTAGTTTGTCATTTTCTCAGTTGTAAAATAGTCCCCTGAGTAAATTTAACTCTGTATATTTATCCCTTCCCTCATCGATGAGCATTTGGTTTTTTTCCCCAGTTTTTACCACAACTAACAAAGTTACCATGAACATTCTTACACATGGCTTTTTAAACTTTTGTGGCAAAGCATTGCTACATGCTGATCCAGCACTTCTTTCTTTCCCTCCTGGGCAGAGCTAAACAAAGGTCCCAGGTTTCTTGCAGTGAGGTGGAGCCAAATGACTGAATTCTGACCAATGGAATGTGTGTAGAAGGGTTAAACTTCTACCCCTGATCACTAAAGCCCCTGACATGCTCTTTCTTGTCCAAGTCTGCCTACTGGCCTGAGGCACAGGATCCAGTGGAGGATGCTGAGGCCACAGAGGATGGTAAAGCCTCTAGACAGAAAAGGCCAGGTCTCAAAATGCCTTAATGAAGCACAGACCTGCCCCTGGCCCCCAGTGATCACTAAAGAATGAAAATGGCAAGAAATAAACTATTCCACAGAGATGTGGGGGTGTTTGTTACAGCTGTTATGCTTTCCTGACTAATCCAATCTCCATTTCAAAATACATTAACAGGTATGTGTGTATGTTTGTGCATGTAATGGGATCAGGGATGGGGGAGTGAGAGGAGGGAGGTATGGCTATAAAAGGGCACCACCAGGCATCCTTGTGGTGATGGAGATGTTCTGCATCTTGATTGGCTCAATGTCAATATACTGGTCATGATATTATACTACAGTTTTGTAAGATGTTACTACTAGGGGAAATAAGGTAAAGGGTATATAGGGGCTCTCTGTATTATTATATGTGATTCTAGAATTATTTCAAAATAAAAAGTTAAAAAAGTACACGAAAGACTGTATGGTAAATATGGAGATGTGTTAATCAAATTATAGAAGGCAGTTTCTCCTTTGCTTTTGAAAAACAGAGAAGTCAAGTAGCATTAGGTAAAAAGGATGGCCCTTAAAACCAGATGTGTATCTGAAGCAAATCCCTTAACCTTGGTTCCTGACCTTAAAAACAAGGATGATAATTGCCCTACTGACTTCATGGTGTTTGGGGAGGATCAAATTAAATGAGTTGATAAATGGGTTAAGTACTGTGAAATAATGTAAGGTATTACTGATATTGAAGAGGCATTGCTAATAATAAGTGTAAAAATAAATTCGAACTAATTTTATTAATGAAGAAGCATGGCAAAGCTGTAGGTTCTGAGCCTCCTTTGTATTAACTCAGTGATCAGGCTCAAGAGAGGTTATGAGTTGCACATTCATAATAACAATACATTAAAAGTACTTGTTGGGGGGGCGGATGTGGCTCAAATGGTTGGGCGTCCGTCTGCCATATGGAGGGACCTGGGTTCGATCCCCGGGACCTCCCGGTAAAAAAAAAAAAAAAAAAAAAAAAAAAAAATATATATATATATATAGAAGGCGCATGGGCTTCCAGGCTCTGTGTGCCGGTGAGCCGCCAGGCCCCGGGAGCCATGCAGCGGGATGATGACGTAACAGGAGAGAGACGCAGGGGAGAGACAAGACGAGATGCTCCGAAAGCTCTCAGGTGGCGCAGGCGGCAGAATACCTCTCTCCTACATCGGAAGTCTCCAGGTTCGAATCCTGGTGAAGACTGGAGGATGAGGATGAGGAGAGATGGCAGGAAACAGACACAGAGAATTGTCCAGTGGATGGACACAAAAAACAGCAAAATGGGGAAGGGGGGGTTTAAAATGGATAAAGTAAATAAATTAAAAAAAAAAAAAAAGTACTTGCTGCAGATGCAGAGAGGGTGTATAACTTGCTACTTTTCATGTAAGAAAGAAGAAAATTAAGAATATATACTGGCATTTGTTTTACTTGCATAAAGAAACTCTGGAAGACTGTGTTAAAAAAATCCAATTAATAAAAGTGATAAGAGGCAGAAGATGGATGGAGCAAGGGTGAGAGCAAGATTTTTTATATAGCATGTATGTATATTTACTTAGGTGAATATATTGCCTATTCAAATGATAAAGTAAAAAAATAAAATAAAAATGGAACATTCTTTGACAGGGTCCCTATATTTTGTGTGCCTGTTTGGGGGCAGTTCCTTCTGGTTTTTCTCAAGTGCTATCAGAGCAAGTGTGTATGCTCTGTGTGTGTGTGTGTGTGTGTGTGAACAAGTCTGCACATGCTAGAGAATTCTGGCCAAACTTTATCTCTTCCTGTCTCCCAAAGCTGGAAATGCCCAGGAATCATGGAGAGGGATCCCTGCTTTTCAATTTCCTGTCCCGTAGTTTACCTTGTTTAGGAACACTGTGGCAGATTTTGAATTACGTACCCTAGAAAAAACATGTTCTTAATCTTAATCCATTCCTGTGGATGTGAACCCATTCTAAATAGTACCTCTTGAAGATATTGTTTTTAGTTATGGTGTCGGGTTGGGTAGAAATCCAGATTACTGGAGTTTTTTCTAAGCAGAAGAAATTCAGAAATAGTGAGAGAAAGTCATATGGAAGAGAGGAAGCCAGAAGTCAAAGGAACCTAGAAGAGAAAGAAGAGAGCTTTGCCATGTGACAGGAAAGCCAAGGAACCCAAGGATTGCCAGCCAACCAGACCGTGGGAGGAAGCAAGGCTTCTAACCTCTGACACCATGAGCCAATAACTTCCTGTTCTTAAGCCAACCCACTGTATGGTGGTATCCTAGTAGCCAGGAAACTAAGACAGTTTTGGGTACCAGAAGTAGGGTGATGCTATTACAAATATCTAAACATGTTGAGTTTGCTTTGGAATTGGGAAATGAGTAGAGGCTCGAAGAATTGTGAGACGCTTGATAGAAGAAGCCTGGACTACTATGCAGAGAGTGTAGGTAGAAATGTGGACATTAAAGGTACTGCCAATAAGACCTTAGAAAGAAATAATGCATGCACTATTGGAAACTGGAGGAAAGGCTATCTTTGTTATAAAGTAGCAGAGATCTTGGTTGAATTACGTCCTAATGTTGGACTAACTGTGGAACTTGTAAGCAATGAGTTTGGATATTTAGCTGAGGATATTTCCAGGCTAAGTGTGGAAAGTACAGCCAGGTTTCTCCTTGCAGCTTATAGTAAAATGTGAGAGGAAAGAGATAAGCCGAGAATTAAATGCTTAAGCACAAAGGAACCAGAAATGGATGGTTTAGAAAATTCTCAGCCTATCTAGATAGTGTGCTCTGAGACTAGGGCCAGAAGCGGCTCTATCAGGGAACTCCTGAGCTTCTGGGAAGTGAGTCCCCAGAGAACTGGGCTCCGCACGAGGGTTTAACTAAACAACCCTTTGCTAAAGAGAGTGGAGCTGAACATGGATCCAGCCAGACATCTCAGAGGAAGTCAGGATTGCAAATGCAGTTATCCAGGGAGGATTTGTGGAAAATCCTTTTGTCTGAGGGTTTGGAGTCCCTTGAACTGCAGGCAAAGCCAAGAAGGTTTCTGTGAAATGAGCTGAACCACTGCCGCCTAAGAAACCAAGACAAACATCCATCTAACTGTATTATTACCTCATATGGGGAAACTGAGACAGACCTAAGCCACTTCACAGGACAAAATGATATCAGAAGTAGAATACTGAGGTCCTTAGTCTCATTACTACACTGTAACCACTAATCAGCACACCCTGGGGTTGTAAGTAGCTTAACAACTAATGCTATCTCTCAGGGACCAGAGTTAATCTGGGTTGTTTTCAAAGGATTTTCTAACCACTAAAATTCGAAAATCTGAAATCAAGAAGCAATTCTTTTTGAGTGTGCTGGTTTTCTGTAGCCCCTATGATCTCTGGAATAATGGAAACAATGAATGATGTTGGAGTAAACTCTCTTTGAACATTAGAAGGTATAGTCTCCTTTTATTTTTTCTGTGTGGAGTCCACTGAGCTTGCATTCTTGGGCTGTTCACCTCCCAGAAGAATGGGTCGGTTGAAGTATTCTGTCCCGTTGGTCCCAGACCAACTGAGCATGTTTTCATCTTCTTGTAAATACAGTGTTCAAGCACCATCCCATTGAAATGGGTTCTACCTCCTCATTGCCTGGTTGTGGTGGGACAGTTTGAATTGAGGGTTTTGGCCCACTCATTCTTCCAACATAAAAAAAAGATTATGCCATTTGGAGAGGCTTGTTGAGAACACAACTCATTTCTGAGGTCTCGATCAAACAAGAGCTTAAGGAAAAACTGCAAAATCTTTTAATTTGTCTAACATAGGAAATAGTTTATAATACATGTGAGGTTTCCAAATATACAGCCAAGTAAAAAATGAGAAATATTAACATAGTCAATGTTCATCAGGGATGGGAAGTGGATGTGGCTCAAGGGATTGGGCTCCTGCCTATCCATGGGAGCTCCCGGGTTTGGTTCCCAGTGTCTCCTAAAGAAGACAGTGAGCTGGCATGATGGGCAGGTGCAGCAAGCTGACACAAGATGATGCAACAAGAGACACAAAAAGAAAAAACATAATGAGAGATACAACAAAGCAGGGAGCAGAGGTTCCTGGTGCCTCCTAAAGAGCACGAGCAGGATGGCAAGCTGGCGTGAAGGGCAGGCTTCGACAAGATGATGCAACAAGAGACACAAGAGGAAAAACATAATGAGAGACACAACAAAGCAGGGAAAGGAGGTGGCTTAAGTGATTAGGTGCCTCCCTCCCACATTGGAGGTCCTGGGTTTGGTTCCTGGTGCCTCCTAAAGACACAGCACACAGCAAATGCAAACAACGAGGGGGTGGGGAGACAGAAGTAAAATAAATCTTTGGGAAAAAAAAAAAAGAAAAGCCTCAGGGAATCATCAGACTGTGCGTTCCTTAGAAAAAGGACCATGATTCATTCAGCCCATAACTCTAGTATTCAGTATGGTACCTGGCACAAAGAATATACTTAAACGTTCATGGAGTGAAACTGAAATTCAGCAAGCAGCTGGGAGTACATAAAATGGCAAGCCTCATCTCTTCCAATGTTAAAGCCAAAAAAAAAATAAAGTTAAATAAAATCCATGTCTAACCTGAGAGACTAACTGTAAAAATGAATGGAACTAAATTTGTATCTTCTTTGAGAAACAAAGCTGAACTGACACAATGGTTTAGATCAGAGATTACTGGGTGGCGAGCATTTAAAATGTGAATGAGATTGCCTCAGTCACACTGATAAGATTCCTCTCTGCAATTATCATCACTAGGCTCCTGTATGCAAAGTTTGCTGGTCACTGGCAGGTACTATGGTTTCCCTGGAGATGTGGAATCCTTAATCCACTTTTTCAACACTGGGGAGAGTTCAAAAGACTCACAGTACAGAGAGACAGCTTCCCAGTATGAAGCATCAGAAGTAGGAGGACCCTCTAGTGCCTCATTTGCTGAAAGGAACTAGAAACTAAGATCACTACGCACTCTGTACACCGGACTTGGGATTCTCCTGACCACATACATATATCTCTGGCCATATAATTCTTATATGAGAGTAAGTGTAGTGTTGTACTGTGCCCCCCAACCTCTTTCAAATCATGGGACTTACCCCCAAAATGGTACTATTTTAAATGGCACACTGAAAACATTGCATGAGGCTGGCAGAGGTTACTGACCATGGGCTCCTACTTTCCCAAGGATGGAAGAGATCAGTAGCCTATCTGATCCCCATCCCAGTAGTGTGTTGCAGTACTCGGATTGGGAAGATTTGGTGGAATGTTGAGAAAAGAGTTCTGGAATCTGAAGTTCTTGGTTTAAATGCTGTTTTCTTCAACTGTTTTCAACTATGGGGCTTTTGGCAATTTACTTTATTTCTAGGTGCCATAATTTCCTCATTTGTAAAATGGAGATAATAAATAGCCACTTCTTAGGGCTGTTGAGAGAATTATATGGAATTATGAATGTAAAGTACTTAGTACAGTAATTCACATACAGTGAGCCCTCAATAAATTATACTATTTATATATAATAGTGGCATTATTATTATTATTACCTATCAGTAGAGGTCACATCTTGTCATTTCAGCAACCTCTGAGTGAGAATATATTTGATGGAAAATAAAGCACCAGATTGACTAAGACTGCAAAAAGGTTGCCAGTAAGATGCCTGCTTACAGGTGAGCTAGGCTCATCATGCCCCAAGTTTAGTCAAGGGTCATTCACAGTCCAGAAGTCACTCCCAAAAGCCCCCTTCAGGATGTCCTAACTCAGGACATCTCAAGAACTTGGACCATGTCTATGGGAGGAAAAGTCTATCAACAAGGTTTCTAGGTTTAAAGCAGATCCAGTTCTGTGTGAAGTGTGAGTGAACTCTTTCATTCAGGGTTCAGTCAGGGAAAATCACTCAGGACCATCTGGACAGGGGATAAGCAGGGTTTTCTAGGAGTCTAGGTTAAGCTGGTAAAATCCTCTACCACACATTTTTTCCATATAAATGGTCACTCACTTATTCTTCACCTGGATGTCTACAGGCTCCTAAAACTCAACATATCCCAAACTGGGCTCATCATCTGCACGCTGCAACTCCTAATATAGCCCCTGCTTGAGCTGGTGGCATCACCAGCCACCCAGATGCCTAAAGAAGAAACGTGGCAATCACCGTGATTCTTCCTAGTCCTTCACCATCTACTTAGAGTCAGTCACTAAGTTTTCTTGAAACCCTTTCCTTGTTGCTATCTCTATTATGACTGCTCTAGTTGAGCTCTCATTATCTTTTGCCTGAACTTTTTAATAGATATACTGGTGCACACTCCAAATAATCTTCCACATAAAACCAGAATAGTCTGTTTTTTTTTAAAAAGCAAATATGTGATACTTCTTTACTGAGTATTCTTCAATAATTTACTGCTATCCTCAGAATAAAGTCCAAATTCATTATCCTGGTCTCTGACTGCCACTTTAGCTTACCTTCTCACTACTCCCTGGGAGCCACTACACATTTGAGAAATTCTACACCACTTATAGTCCCTCACATACAGTTTGCCACTTCTTCCCTAAGTGCCTTTGTTTTGCTAGCCCCTCTGCTTAAAATACTCTTATAAACCCCCTGCCCTACGGGTTTGGGTACTCCTTCTCTATGTTCCTATGATATTAGCATATACCCAGCATTGCTACCTGAAATCATACTTCATTGTTGTTTTTATATGTTCATCTCTCAAACTGTGAGGCATTTTGGGGCAGGTGCCATTTACCCTGATATCCCTACAGTCTGGAGGGTGACTGAACCAGATGAACCAGAGCAGGTGCCCAATACATGATGAAGGAATGAATAAATGAACAGAGAATGAATGAACTCTTGCAGAGTTCAGATCAGGAAGCTGCCGGGATGGAGGGAGGGAGGGAAAGAGGGAAGAAGAAAATATGCCTTGGAAAGGAAGAAGTAAAACTGTCTTTATTTGCAGACAACATGATCACGTATACAGAAAAATCTTAAAAGAATCTACTAAAGGTTAATATGCAAAATTCAACTGTATTTCTCGATATTCGCAATGAACAATCAGAACATAAAAATTAAAAGCAACTCATTGGCAATAGCATAAAAAGACATTTAGTAATTAATTTAACAAAAGTAGAGTAAAACCTGTATAAAGAAAACTACAAAACATTGCTATGAAAAATTAAATACCTCCATAAATGGAAACAAATATCATGCTCATGAATTGGAAGACTCAATATTTCTAAGATGGCAATTCTCCCCAAATTAAACTGCAGATTCAATGCAATCCCAATCACACTTTTTGTGAGGAAACCGACACACTGATTCTAAAATTTATAGGGAAAGGCAAATGACTAGAACAATATAAAGAATTTTGAAAAAAGAAATAAAAGGTTAGAGTACTTATACTACCTGATTTCAAGATTTACTATAAAGCAAAAGCATAGATCCTCTTCTGACTTTTTCCTTTGACCCATTGGTTAGAGTGTATTGTTTAACTTCTACATATTTATGAATTTTCCATGGTCAACTGATTTTTGACAAAGGTGCCAAGGTAATTTAATGGTGAAAGGATAGTCTTTTCAACAAATGATGGTAAAACAACTGGATATTACTACAGAAAAAAAGCATCATGTCCCTCATCTCATACCACACACAAAAATTAACTTGTAATGGATCACATACCCTATATTTAAGAGCTAAAATTATAGACATTCTAGAAGAAAACAACGTAAAAATTCTTTGTGAACCAGTATAGGCAAGAATTTCTTAAACAGGACACAAAAAGCATGACCCCTAAAATTAAAAAGTGATAAAATGGACTTCATCAAAATAAAACACTTTTGCTCTTTGAAACACACACTTAAGAAAATGAAAAGCCAAGCCACAGACTGAGAAAAAATATTTGCAGAACATGTAACTAATAATGGGCTTCTATCCAAAATGGATAAAAAATTCTTATAACTAAAAAGATAAACTATCCAATTAAAATAGAAAAAGATTCGGCAGATATTTTATAAAAGAACTTACACGAATGACAAATAAGGAAATGAAAAGATACCTAACATCACTAGTCATCAGGGAAATACAAATTAAAGCCACGAAGAAATACTCCTCTACCTCCTAAAATGGCTAAAATTAAAAAGACTGACAAAACAAGTGTTGGAGAAGATGTAAACTCTCATACACTGTTAGTGAGAATGTAAAAAGTTACAGCCACTTTGGAAAACAGTATGGCAGTATATTGCTGAGTTAAAAATCCATTTACCATATGCCCAGAACTCCCACTCCTAGGTTTTTACCCAAGAGGAATGAAAACATATGTCTGCACAAAGACTTGCACTTGAATCATGTTCACAGGAGTATTATTCTTAATAGCCAGTAACCAGAAACAACTTAAATGGCTATCACCTGATAAATGGATAAACAAAGAAATGGAACAATGAATACCACTAAGCAATAAACAACAATGAACTACTGACACAAGCAATAACATGGAGGCATGTCAAAAATATTACATAAAGTGAAAGAAGTCAAACACAAAAGACTACATACTATATGATTTTATTTTTATGAAATTCTACAAATTCTATATAATAGAATAAACTCATTATAGTGATAGAAAACTGACTGCCTGGGGCTGGAGGTCAGGGGAGGGGATCACCTCCAAGGAACAAGAAGGAACATTCTAGGGTGATGGAAATATTCTGTCTTGACTGGTCGTGGTGATGTGGTTGTTTGAAGCTGCCAATATTTCATTAGTGTTCACTTAAAAAGGGTGAATTCTACTGTGTCTAAGTTATACTTTAAAAAAGATAGAAACAATAATATGCCCTGTGGACTGAAAATTGTGTAGACAGGAAGTATGCAATATGTAAATGAAAAAGTGATTAAACCTTAAAATTGAGCAATATTTTCCAGCTATTTTCCTTATGCTGCATATTAGTGACTTTTTCAGACTAGTGCTGAGATATCAGCTGTACAATACTGAACACATACCCTTGTAAAAGCATCTATCTGTCTTAGAACTAAGCTATTTATAGATAAGAAATATACTTAACTGGGTTTAAGAAACCTAGTTTCGAGTCCTATTCTACAAACAACATGCTTGACCTTGGGCCAGGTGCTCAGCACCTCTACCTGTGTAAGTAACGACGCTTCAGAGATTCTTATCCAGGGTCCACAGACCCCTGAGGCTCTCTGATTAAAATTTAGGGCATCTGGAAACTGGATGGTAAAATACATCTTTATTTTCACTAAACTTTATCTGAAACTTAGCATTTCCTTCAGTTATGAATGTAGGCAATATTCTGCAGCAGTATTAGTTGTACCTGTGACTCTGTTACCAAGAAAAATCACGGATATTTTTAGATCACATTGTAGGTATTGCCCATATCTCAAAATATTATTTATGCTCATCACTATTTCAAAATTACAGTAATCAGGGGAGCCGTTGTGGCTCAGTGGTTGAGTACCAGCTTCCCACATATAAGGTCCCAGGTTTAATCCCCGGCCCCGGTATCTCAAAAAACAACAACAACAACAATAATCAGACTTACCACAGGATACTGTTATTTCATGTGTTAACAAGGAAGCTTTCTTATCTCTATAGCAGGATTTTAAAAAAAAATTTAATAAATATTTCAATACAATTGGCTTCCTTTGTAGTCATATATTTTATTTTATGCATTTAAAAATACTACCCTGATGGATAGTATTTTTAAATGCATAAAATAAAATATCACCAAAGAGGACTTTGGCACAAAGAAAGTTAAAAACCCCTGAGCTAGATGGCCTCTAACTGTTCATTCTAGTGCTAAGAATTCTCTTTGAAACTGGCATAGATAGAGACTGAATGCCTCATATTCTGAATGAGATAATTACAAGCACTTTGAGACTGTAAGGTAATATATAAATGTAAGATTTCCTTTCTATAGGCCCATGGATAAAGACATGTTTTTACCAGTTTTACTCCATATTTTCTTACCTAAACCATGGGGAAAGAAGATAGATAGCAATATCTAGTATTTGGGACCACATTTCTTCTAAATCAAAGACTCTCAAGATTCATAGGTCCTGTCTTGTTTTGACCCTGATTTGAATAAACCAACTATGAGAACACACGTTTGAGACAAACAGGGAAATCTGAACACAAACTGGGTATTACATAACATTAAAGAATTAGATGTAATAAGGGTATTGTGGCTATTATCTTAAAAAAAAAACAAAAAACTTCTCTGTTTGACAGACACTCTGAAGTATTTATAGGTGAAATGATATATCTAATATTTGCTTCGAAATACTCCAGAAAATCAAAACAATTAAAATTTAAAAAAGAGGGAAGGATCATGAAACAAGATAGACAAAACTGCAATAGGGGTGATCAGCATTGAGGGTTCATTATATTTTTCTCTCTACTTTTTGTGTTTGCTTTGAATTTCTATGATAATAAGTTTTCTTGAAAAAGATTCACAGGCCCTTAGTTTAGATTGAGCCCACAGAAATGTCTGGACTGTAATCTGTTAAAAAAAAAAAAAAAGAAAAGAAAAGAAAACAAACAAACAAAAAAGAATGTAAAGAAAAATGCAGTTTGCCACAGTCCCTACCTCCCTCTTGTCTTAGAAATGGCTTACTCTCCCATATACTTTGCCCATTTGGCTCCTGTAAGTACCTGATTTTGTAAGTTGGCACGGAGTTTATATGGTAAAACAAGTTAAATATAGTTTCTAATAATCAGTAGCTGGTTAATTTTTTAAGTCACTTAGTTTTGCTCTTTCTAAGATTACCCAGTGAATCCTTAACTCAAGCCAGCATATTTATGCCAATGGCCACAAAGTGGAAGGGGCAAGGGATTACTGCTGGAGAAAACCTGTCACCATTATTGAGAAACAACTCCAGCTTTGTGCCTCACTGCTTTTAGGTTAGTATTGCCTCTGGTGAGATGTTCACTCATGTTTCTCAGAGCTGAGTCAGTCTACTGCTCTCCAACTTGTGCATGGTTGGACAACGACCCTCTACTTTTGTCCCTGTTGCTTACAGGTTTTCTGTGAAGCTCTAAAGGCTTTCTAAATTCACCAAAGTTACTTGAGGATAGCAATGCAGTTTAACACATGGGCTCTGGAATCAGTTACTGTTACTTAAAACCTGGCTCTGTCACATATAGTTAACAGTTTGGCATTTGTAAAATGGGGTAATACTAGTAATTACGTTCAGGATGTTGTGAGGATTAAATAACAGTATATATATAAAAAGTACTGAGAATAGTATCTGGACCATAGTATACATTCAGTACTTTCAATACATTACTATTACTCTTATCTTCAAAAACAGCAAAAAGTTCTGCACCAACCCAATGCCCCTGCTAAACCAACGTCAATAATACTTTAATAATAATTCTAAGAAAAAGCTATACTAAACTAGATCAATATTATAAAAGTGAATCTTTGTAATCAACTTCCTTTCTTTCACTGAAGTCACCTTCTTCCATTACAGTTTGTTATTTGAAATCAGCTGCATAAGTCTTCAAGCCAAAACCACTGAAAAAGTTTTCATGACCTTTCTTGGATCAGAGAAGCTCACTTTAGCAATAACTTTAATCCAATAATTACAACTGAAAAAAATCATACAATATAAATAAGAGAGTACAGGGGAAAAGTTCATTGCATGGTATTGTGCATCTGATCTATAGCCCCCTTTCAAGAAGTCCTTTCAGATCATTAAAAAGATGCTTAATGTATTATAATGAGGAAAACATTCCTAATGGAGACTGAGAAAATAAATTCTCAAACTGGTGTCAGAAATGGCAAAAAAGACTTTCTGGAAGGAGACTGTAAAGGTGAAAGAGAAGTTTCAATTGAAATCAACAAAATAGTGACAGTGACTGTTAAAGGACTACTTTGTGGCAAGATAAAACGTGAAGTAATAGAGTGTGCTGGTGTGTGTAACTGAAAGATGAAAACAGTTTTGCCTAGCAGGGCTAACAACTTTCAAGGAATCAGGAAGTAGACTGTGTTAAGTTAAAGATGCTTACTATAATCCCTAAAACAAATCACAAACACAAAAACAAAACAATACAAAACCTAAAATAATCTAACTAAAAAATCAAGAGGAATGAAAATGGTACACTAAAAACACTCATTTAATACAAAATAAGGCATTAAAAGAGGAACAAACAAGAAATGAGACTATAGAAAAAAAATATCAAAATGGCAGACCTGAATCCAATTATATCAATAATTACAAGCCAATGGCTTAACTCCTCCTAATAAAACAGCAGAGATTGTTAAAATGTATGCAAAACTGCAAATATTCTCGCTGTCCTGATTTTGTGATAATCAGGGTAGGCTAAACATTCGCTATATTAGAAACCATGCAAGTATCCCCAGACCTAGTTTTTCTCCCTACGTCTGGTTTTTAGAATGCTGGTGATAAACGAAGCCTGATTTATTATATGACCATCCTGTATGGGAAAAGACTAACTATGCCCTGTTAAGGTTATCTGTCATCAACCTTAAGAGATATAGTAGGGGGACGGATGTGGCTCTGGTGGTTGGGTGTCCATCTCCCATATGGAGGGACCTGGGTTCGATCCCCGGGACCTCCTGGTAAAAACAACAACAAAAAAATAAAAATATAGAAGGTGTGTGGACCACCAGGCCCTGTGTGCGGGTGCGCTGCCAGGCCCCGCAAGCCATGCAGCAAGATGATGATGTAACAGGAGAGTGACACAAGGGAGAGCCAAGACGAGATGCATCGAAAAATCAGGAACTAAGGTGGTGCAGGCGGTAGGATGCCTCTCTCCCATGTTGGAGATTCCGAGGATCGAATCCCAGTGAAGACAGGAGGAGAAGGAAGAGAAGAGAGGGCAGGAAACGGACACAGAGAGTTGCCCAGCAAATGGACACAGAAACAGCAAAAATGGGGAGAGGTAAAAATGGATAAAAGTAAATAAATAAATAAATAAATAAATCCTTTAAAAAAATGTATAGGGGAAGAAGATACAGACTGTAGTCAGTAGTAATACTTTGATGATGCTCTTTCATGATTTGTTAACAAATGTTTCACAACAATGCAGGGTGTTTGTGGGGGGGTGATGTGTGGGAGCCCTGTATGATGTTATGCATGTTTGTTTTGTAAGTTCATGATGTTTACTGAACACTTACAGTTTCTGTATGTTCATGTATGAATGATATACTTCAATAAATTGTTTTTAAAAATGTATACAAAAGCAAAATCCAACTATATGGTATATACGAGACACACTTTTGATTTAAAGTTTAAAAAAGGTTGAAAACAATGGGATGGAACAAGATATACTATATTAAATATAAAAGAGATGAAATGGTTATATTAATGTCAGATAAAATAGACTTTAAGGCAAGAAATATTACTTGAGACAAAGGGGGACATTTCATAATGACAAAAGGATTAACATCAGGTGATATAACAATTATAAATGCATATGCACCTAATAGCAAAACTTACAGAGTTAAAAGAAGAAACAGACAATTCAACAATTATAGTTGGAGATATCAATATCCTCCTCAATAATTATAGACAGATCATATGTTGAGCAATGAAACGAGTCACAACAAATTTAAAGGGGTTGAAACCATACATGTATGTTCTCTGACCACAATGGAATCAAATTAGAAACTAAATGAAATAAATTGGAAAAATTCACAAATATTTGGAAATAAAATAACAAACTTCTAAGCAACCCATGTGTTAAAGAAAAAAAAAGGCACAAAGAAAATTAGAAAATATCTTGAGCATAATAAAAATGAAATCTCAACATCTCAGAATTTTATGGGATAGGGGGGCGGGTGTGGCTTAAGCGTTTAAGCACCCACTTTCCACATGGGAGGTCCCGGGTTTGGTTTCTGGTGCCTCCTGAAAAAGAAAAAGAAAGAGAAAAACAAAAACAAAAAACAAAAAACAAACAAACAACAAGCAAAACAAACCAAAAAACCAATTCAGGGAAGCCGATGTGACTCAGTGGTTGAGCGCTGGCTTCCGATACAACGAGGTCCCGGGTTCAATACCCAGCGCCCCGGTACCTCAAAAAAAAAAAAAAAAAAAAAAAAATTACAGGATGAAACTAAAGCAGTGTTAAGAAATACATATCTTTAAGTGTTTATATCAGAAAGGAAGATCTAAAATCAATAATCTAAGGTTCCACTTCAGAGAGCTAGACAAAGAAGAGCAAACCAAATCCAAAGTAAGGAGAAGGGAGGAAATAGTAAAGATGAGAGTGGAAATCAATGAAATAGAATATAAAAATTATAAAGAAATATCAGTGAAATTAAAGTTGATTCTTTGGTAAGATCAACAATATTAAGGTAACCTCAAGCTACGATGATTAGAAAAAGAGAGAGGACAAAGCCACACACACACAAATCGAGAATAACAGAAGGGACATCAATAAGCACCCTAAAGAAATTAAAAGGGACTATAAACAACTTTATCTTAACAAAGTAGACATCTTAGATGATATGGACAAATTCTACGGAGGACACAAACTACCAAAGCTTAGTCAAGAAAAATAAAGAAATTCCTTAATAGACCCACTAAAAAGTAAAGAAATTGAACTAGATTAATTAGTAATTTTTCTTCCTTTGAGAGTGATGTCACTGAAATTGGTGGAGCAGGGTGCCCTAAGAATTAGTCCCTCCACTGAAGCAACCAAAAGTGACAGAAACAACTTTTTCAGAATGCTAGAATCTAATTTAATACTTAATGAAGAAAATTTGGTAAAAGAGTGTTGTGTTGTTTTTGCTCACCACCTAACATCTCCCATTCCCCAGCTTGGCAGCAGTCATGGGCACAGCAGTAGTATTCCTGCTGCCAACTTGGGGGGTGAGGGGAATATGGACTTTGTTCTAAACATATTGTGGATGTATGTTTTTACCCGCCTAGTGGTGCCTAAGGGACCAATGCAGAGTCTTCCCTTTGTTCCCTTCCTTCATGCTCCAGGTTCTTTCTAAGCACTGTCTGCCAGAAGAATATTAAGACATATACTACCCATGGTTGCCTGAGGCAATGGGCAGAAGACAGAGTGAGCAGCTGATGGACCCAAAAGCCTGGGAAGGAGGAGGTGGTGGAGGAGGATTCTTGGAGAAATAAGGGTTTGAAGGACTACTCAGTGAAATGCATATGTGCAGAACCTGATGCATGTTCAGAAAAGACACAAGAGGACCCTATACTTACACCTCTAGCTGATCTTTGGAATCTGCACAAGCACAAAGTGAAGGCTGAGGTATAGTTTTAATTAGCCTAGCTGAGTATTGAAGGGGTATTCCAGCTCAAAGCCAATGTGCAAAGACTGGGAGAGTTTTTTCTTTCTTTCTTTCTTTTCTTTTTGATTCCAAGAATTTAAGTAAATCTCTGTCAGGTCACTGGCTGACTGCTGAGATAATGGAACAAAGATTTAAGTGACCACATATGACAAGGAATACAGACTGCAAAAAGTTTGGAAAAGTCATAAAACACACCAATGAATGCATCCTTCAACAAGAAAAACCAGAAAACCTTGGGGAGGGGGGTAGAATATGATTTCCAGAGTGTGAGTGTGGCAGTTTGATATTATTGATGAATTCCAAAAAGAAATACTGATTATGTTTGTAAACTGATCTGTTGGAGGTTTCACTTTAACTTGATTAAATAATTATTAAGGCTTTGATTGGGCGATGTCAGAAGGACATTAAGTCCCCATCTCCTTGGTGGGTGGGGACTCACAGAGAAACTGTGCCGCAGAGAAGGGAGGTTGGAGTTTTGGTGCTGGAGTTTTGATCCTAGAGCCTGGGAAGTAAATAAACAAACAGAGAAGCAGACACATCAGGAAAGAGAGAAGTCTCCATTAAAGACAGGCAGAGGCCTCGGGAAGAGAGATGAGCCATTCACCTGATAGACTACAGCTGGCCTTGTGGAGAAAGCAGAGCAGCTGAACCCAAAGAGAAATGAACCCCAGGAAGAGATGAGCCCAGGAAGCCTGAACCCTTGCAGATGTCAGCAGCCATCTTGCTCCAACACACGGCAACAGACTTTGGTGAGGGAAGTAACTTATGCTTTAAGGCCTGGTAACTGTAAGCTTCTACCCCAAATAAATACCCTTTATAAAAGCCAACAGATTTCTGGTATTTTGCATCAGCACCCCTTTGGCTGACTAATACACAGAGTTACCACATTGTAATATTCATAATGTCCTGTTTTCAACAAAAAATTACAAGGCAGGGAGGTGGCTGTGGCTCAATCAGTGGGGCTCCCGTTTACCATATGGGAGGCCCCGGGTTCGGTTCCCGGGGCCTCCTGGTGGGGGCAGGCCCGCCCGCACGGCGTGGTTGGCTGACCTAGCGAGCGCAAGCAGCAAGGGGGGGATAAATGAATAAATAAATAAAATCTAAAAAAAAAAAAAAAAAAAAATTACAAGGCATACAAAGAAATAGGAAAGTATGGCCCATTCACAGGAGAAAAAGTAATAGACAGGAACGGTCCCTGTGGAAGTCCAGACACTGGACTTGCTAGATAAAGACTTTAAACCAACTGTCTTAAAAGTGCTCAAAGATCCAATGGAAACTATAAACACAGAAATAAAAGAAACTAGGAGAATGATGTATGAACAAAATAGGGAATATATATAAAGAGATAGAAATCATAAAAAGGAACCAAATAGAAACTCTTGTGCTGAAAAGTACAATGGCTGAAAAGAAAAAATTCACTAGAGGGGTTCAAGAGCAGATTTGAGCAAGTGGAAGAAAGAATCAGCAAATATGAAGATAGGAGAGAATAAATTATCTAGAAAGAACAGAGAGAAAAAAGAATGAAGAAAAATGAACAGAGCCCAGGGACCTGTGGGACACCAAGAAACATACTCACATACACTTAATAGGAGCCAAAGAAGGAGAGGAAAGAGAGAGAGATAAGGAGGCAGAAAGAAGATTTGAAGAAATAATGGACAAAAATTCCCCAAATTTGAAAAAAGATGTGAATTTACACATCCAAGAAGCTCAACCAACCCCAAGCAGGATAAACTTAAAGAGATCCACATTGAGACACAATGTATGCAAACTACCTAAAAACAAAGACAAAGAGAGAGTCTTGAAAACAGAAAAAGAGAAGCAATTGTCATAAACAAGCAATTGTCACAAACAAGCAAATCAGATTAACAGCTGATTTCTCATCAGAAATCTTGGATGCCAGAAGGCAGTGGGATGACATATTTAAAGTGCTGAAAGAAAAAATACTGTCAATCAAGAATTCTATTTCCGGCAAATCCATCCTCCAAAGGATGTAGACAAGCGTTTTTTTCAGAAATTTGGATGTAAAAGGGAACTGAAAAATGGGGCAGTAGCTAGAAGGGGATCCATTTACTTCTTTGTTTATTCAATAAATATTTGATATAGCAGACATTGTTCTAAATGCTGTGGATACAGCAGTGAACCAAACAGAAAAAGTACTTGCCTTTATGGGATTTACGTTCCAGAGAGAGAAACAGACCATTAACGAATATTTAATAAGACTGAGAAATTATTCAAGAGGCATTTATTTATTTATTATATGTACTACCCCTCTTCCTCCCTCTCTTGTGACACACTTTGCTAATGGATCTTAGCAAGGAGAATTTTGTTCTTAACTCCATTCACTTTTTTCTTTCTAAAATAATTAAAAATTTTTTCCTTCACTCTTGAACCTACTCCCATCTGGCTTCAGCATTCATCATTCCATTGAAATAATTTTGTCAGGATTCCCAAGTCTCTTCTTGAAACACTCTCCTTTCTTGGCTTCTGTGACAGTATTTTATCCCAATTTTCCTCCTTAATTCCATTTCTCCTTCTCAGCTTCCTTTGTTAGTTTCTCTTCCTCTATTGGACTTGCAGATGTTGAAGTTTCTCTGGGCTTGTTGCCTTTTTCCATCTCATCAAGGATGACCCAGAATTCATGTTTTAAGTGATTTCTCCATCAATTGGGGTGGTAGACACCTGGCCTACAATTGATCTCAGCTTGCTGTTGGTCAGAGCTCAGATTTTGTGCTTTTTGGCCATAACAGCCAAGCAGCAGCTAATAAGTTTGCCAGCTACTCTGAGAATGTTACAATTCAGACCACAATGTCAAAGCCCAGGACTGCTGGTGTGGCAAGGATGGTGGGCCCTGTGCCACCAATGCCCATCCCCATGCTAACTGTGACTAGAGCCCTGTCAATGGCTTCTACAATACTGATGCCACAGTGTTGTTTTGTGTACTGGGTCACTCGCATCTCTCACTTGTTCTCTAGCATTTGAGTTGGCACATATGTTGTAGCAATAGGAATGACTGGTCAGAGCAATGAAGTTGGAAAACGCGGCTGACTCAGTAGACAATGTGGAGTTCTATGGGTTGCTTCATCTCATATGACTAGTATGCAGCCCTACATGGCAAATTCAATAGGAGATGCCCAGCGGGGGAAGAAAGGGTACAAGCGAGAGAGGAGTTTGAGTATTCTGTTCTTAGGATGTAGGAGGGGAATAGTGTGCACTTTTCTTAACAAGAACACTGCAACTAGTAGCCCGCCATATGCATGAGTCACTTGACTTTGCTTGAATGTCTAAGGAAGCAGCACATGTTCCATTTACTCCAGCTGGAATCTTGTGGGGTTGACCCGCTGCTAGCATATCTACTTTGAGACTTTGGTGTCTCCGGTGATCATCACCACCAGGGCCTATGTGGTCAGAAGGATACTGCTGCTGCTGCTGGGACTAATGACACGGACCCTCGTAAGGCCACCTGTATCATTAAAATCAAAGTAGTCACCCACAGTGCTGATGAAGGTCTCTAGGTATTCCCTGTGGTACAATTGGGACCTGGACTATCAGACTGGACAGGTCAAACATGCTCCAAGCCCAGATGTGTAGGTCTCTGAGACATGAGCAACACATAGAGACTGAGGAGGGTCACTGGAAGCCAACTATTGATGAAAGGCACTACTCAGACATCCACATAGTTTTGGTGACCGTGTCCTAGTCTGCTGAGGGGTTTGCCATCTGCATGATCTTGTAGTCTCCAACCCCAGCTAATGTTCTGCGTGGGAACTGCAGTACCATTGAGCAGCAATGTGCTGTTTTCAGTTTGGGCTACCATGGCCTGAAAGTGGGCATACATGTAGACCTTGGTAGCTATGTCATGGTCTGTGCCAGGGTCTGCCACATTTGCGACTTGGTTGATGCCCATGTCGAAGGTCCTGGTCCTGCTGAAACCAGCCTTTAGCACTTGCAAGGTGTCTTGGGTGTAGTCGGAGATATCATTGTCCTCACAGCAGGCATCAAGTCCATACATACTCATTTTTGAATTAGCTTGAGTACCACCGAGATTGGAAGACTGTGATTGCCAAGAAGTTATCTATAATTTGTTAAGCTGCTTTTTGTTTGTCTGTTATTTTATTTTTTGAAGTTGAAATAAAGTTAACATTTTTTTTTCCAGTATCACCTCAGATAATATTCTCTAACTTGCTCACTGTACTATCCAGGAGGGACTTGAATTCAGGGTGCTTGACTAGAACTGTGTTGGAGTCGCCAACTGAGTGCCTGAGCTTGCTGAGTTTCTGCAAGGGCTGTGGAAGGGGCCTGTCTGCAATATGGGCAGTGTGTTTATCTGATTGAGATGCATGTTAAGTTTCTGTGGCTGTGAAGTTCACAGGGCGGTTGCCTTCAGAAGTCCCTTCATCAAGCCACTGCCCCCCTGCCCCCTCATCAAGCCTGAGTAGGCTGAGCAGCCCCTCTGAGAGCTTGACTTCTTGGCCAACCAGGAAGCATTACCAGATCAGTGACCTTACTCAAGTTCCAAGCAAGACTGATACCCAAGTTTTCAATAAAGTCTTCCAATTGTGTGAGGAAAGGTCAAGAGTGTGCTCAATGCCATCAGTGCCCTGCTACGACAGCATCTCCTGTGCCCCAACACTGTACCAATCCACTGGGTAGGTGATGAGATGGGGACCAACCTGCAGACTGCTTGCCTGGCCGTTAGTGGCTGGCTGGATCTCCACTGCCTCTCTTCTTTGTACATTTATCAGTGTGTGAAACATAGTTGTGACTAGGGATATACAAGCCTTTAGCATTAACAGGGATGCAAAATACTAGATTACTGGAAGTCACACAACTAACCCAGTCCAGCATTCAGGTCCAGGTAGGAACTGTGGGGGCTTTCAAAACCTAGGTTCCCAACATATTTGAAACCTGCCTAACGTTGCATCTGACCAGCTGATACAGGTGTCACACAGCCAGCCAGTGCAGTTCTGGCAGAACCAAGTGAATTTCAGCATATGGTGTGCAAAGATAGGCTTTGGCATATCAGCACAGGACCATCTTGCTCCTGCCAATCCTTTGATGCGGGCCCTGTATCACTTCCACGTATACTATTAGGTTTGAAGTCACTTAGTAGAAATATGGGCCATGCTGCACCCAGTGATCAGGTCTGGGTGGCCTTCAACAACCCATATGATCAGAGGGAAAATGAATAGATTTGAAGCAAGTATGGAGTGTTCCCACATCCTGACTGGCATGTTAAGGGTCAAAACCCAGGTCTTCAGCAGATGTATAACTACAGGACCAACAATAGACATCAATTAACTTGTGGGAAACAGGAGTTACAACCCAGTGTGTGTGTGTCTTTCACAAAAGAGACAATAAACAAAGTCTTATATGTAGACTTGAACAAACAGGACTATTTGAATGTGGACAGTGCCTGGAGCACCTTTGTCCTTGATAAAGCACAAGGGTTCATGGAGTCAGGGGCTGTGCGGCTAAATGGAAATATCAGGATCTACGTGTGGGCAATCCTGGGCACACAAGTTCAGATGAGAACTGCCTGGAAGGCAGTGGTTACCTGAGGTGGCAGCTAGTTATTCCAGCCCTTCTCAAATAGCACTGGCTGGCTGGTTGACGCGTGTATCAGTTCGTCAGTGAATTCTAGCTTCTTGTGGATGACATTCACCCTGTACTGATCAGCAATTGTTGACAGTGCGAGGGGTTTACTGATACAAAGATTTATGAATTTCATTCCCAGGAAGGCCCTCAACCATAGTCATGAGCTGTCATCAAACTAGAATCTTGAATAACCTTGGGAGGCTGTTGGCCATCTTCTGTCAAGGTGCTGTAGCCCTCTTTTGCTGAGGCTTAGTAACAGTCATTGCCAACTGCACTAGCTCTTGTTGTAATGATGTGGTTCTAGCAGTGGCATCAACAGCAGGCTCTTCCATGGGGCCATTAGTGCCTCCTGCATGAACAGATGGGTCAATGAGGATAGGTTCTTCTTCAGCTGAGTTGGTGATGAGCCTCTCTGTGGACTTGCTGAATTCATTGAACTCAAAGTCTGCTATTAGGCCATTGTGGACTGAAGAATCAGTGGTCAGTTCAATATAGCATAGTCACCATGGTTTCAAGTCTAAATGGTCACTTAACCAAAATCCCTGTCTCTATGATCCCCTCGGAGTCAAAGGAGTGTTGCCAGTTGGTTGTGATAACTCAAGAAAAATCAATCAGAACAGCAGCTTCTGGTCTGGTTCCCCAATTTCTGTACCCATATTGTCATTATCCCTGGGACTACCCACCTGGCATTCACAATCACTCAGCACTCAGTTGATGCCAACAAAATTGTGGTTCAGAACCTCAGTCGGGCTGTGGTGATAAAGGCTACAATTAAGATCAGCAGTAACACGGTCACAAGTGTCAATGATTTGGACATCTACTGCAGTAATGACCTTTGGGAAACCTCTGAGGAGAGGGCTAATGGCCACTACACCTCAATGGGCAAAAATATCACTAAGCTACAAGTCAGTGTCAGAGATGCTACAACAAACAATGCAACAGACAATGCAATTTCCGGTGCCTCTGGGAACTGCTTCTCCACCTCGCTCAAGTTTGAGTTGCTGGAGAGCCACATGCCCATCTACCAGAGCACCCTCGGTGACCGGATCCAGTAGGAGTTAACTTTCAATAACTGTAGCTGAGTAGTGCCAGTGACAATGATGCAGATGCCAGATACAATATTAACATCACTCTAAGGTATGACATGGTCACCCAGCTGGAGCTGGCCTGACTGATTTGCCACCAGTATGCAAGATGCCTCACTGTCCTGTAAATAGGGTCTTGAGGCACCATAAAATTGTAGCCAACAAAAGTGACACTCTGGAACATCAGCCTAAACATGCCAACTTGCAGCATGAAGGGAGTCCTGATGCTGTTCGAGGACCCTATTGCAGAATTTGCTTGTGATACAGAGGTCTTCTACAACCCAAGGTCAAGGTGAGCATTGAAGGGGCCCTCAATTAGCTGTACTTTCAGGGTATGCACATCTACCAGCACTGTGAGGAGGACAAAAAATTCTCATGGCTTCTCCCAGCAGCAAGAGACATCTTGAGGCAGCAATGGCTGCAAAAGACCTGGCACTGGCAGATTTCTCCCTGTGTCAGCTCCTTTCCAGCAAGTATGCCTGTGGTTCAACCTCAGGACAACTGATGATGACCAGCTCCATGGTGGCAGCTGGCGACTGAAAACACCTCAGAGGGTGTCACTTCTGGATCACAAAAACTGCAGGGAATGCCAATGCCTTTAACATCTACCTGCATGTCATTATGACTGCCCAGCTCAACATTGAAAATGGCCTCTTGGTCAGTGCACCTCACTGACATGATTTCCAGAGACCCATACTCAGCCATGATCTGTGGCCAGACTGGCTGCAGAAAAACAGTATTATTTCTTTTTTTTTTTTAAAGATTTTATTTATTTATTCATTTATCCCCCCCTTGCTGCTTGTGCTCGCTGGGTCAGCTAACCACGCCGTGCGGGCGAGCTTGCCTTCACCAGGAGGCCCCGGGAATCGAACCCAGGGCCTCCCATATGGTAAACGGGAGCCCTACTGATTGAGCCACAGCCGCTTCCCAGTATTATTTCTTGACTTGCTAGATCGTCCTTGCTAACACGTCTTCAAACCTATTGTGATCTTCTGACCCCACAGTGTGAAATAAAACCTACCAAATGTACCCCAAGGTCTAGATAGTCGACCTGAGTGAGCAGCTGTGTGAGTACCTCTGAACCTTGTATAACTGCTTTGTAGGTGAGCCCACTCTGTATGTGATGGATGATTGGCCACAAAGGCTAGGACAAAATAAAAAGGACATGCTCTCAGAGTTGGCCTTCTCTGGTCACCATGCAGAGCAAAGATTTTAGATCTTAATGAAAAAGTACAACTCAGTCTTGAAAGACTTGTGCAGACATGGTGGGTGGCTCTCTTTCACTGCAAGGACTGAGACTTTTGAGGACTGCCTTCAAGAGAATGACATGATCCTCAAATGGGAAGAGTGGATCACAGTACCCCAGTGCTGGCAGAGACAAAGCCTAGCAAGTTGCTGTTGAAGAATGATCAGCCCACTATATATATAGTGCTGGACCATGTGGAAAGCACTTTTTGGGTATCCTCACATGGAGGGGATACAAGTACCTTGAACTTAGATGGTAACGGTTACAGTTGCCAACAGAGTGGCAAAACTATTTGTCTTTACTACACAAATTCGGAAATGGAATGTGATGAGCTCATTAACATGATAGTAGTGGAAAACACAGATGCCGTGGGGGCCACATTGGCAGAGCAATCAAGGACAACTTCAACTAGACAAGAAATAGCAGAGTCTAAGGCGACAGAGCCAGGAGTGGGTGCCAGTGCAGGACACAAATGAAAGAAGCTTAGCTCGGCTGGTCATTGGTGGACAGACAGATAGTATCTGGGAAGGACTTTACCAGTGACCAGATCAACTTTATAGGTGATGAGGAGATTGAGAAGCTCTATACTCACTATGAAAAGCAACTCGATGCAGTGATGACAAAGACTCTAGGGCAAGCCCCACTGTAGCTATATGTAGTAGTTGCTGGCATGGTTCTGTTGATACCCCCAGAAAATCAACTAGAGTTGGTTGCTGACCTTGAGGCTGACCCATCTGTCAGGCATGCACTGAGTAGTGCCATATGTAAGCTGTATCATCAATATGGTGTACATCTTGCTTCATATACAGTGGCCCTGACTACCACTAGGCATTGCCAATTTGGACAAGCCTGCACACACATGATACAAGACAAGCAGATCGAGGATGTGGGAAGAGACCCTTGAGTTGGCAAAAGTGACTGCACTGCTGTAAGAGATGGAGACACTAACTACTAGAGACGCCATCCCCAAAGACCCTCAAAATGTGGAGGGCTGGGGCCATTGCCAGGAAGGCCAAGCAGGAAAAACTTGTAGCCAAGCTTCAGGATGCCAAAGCAGCTACCTTATGCTTGTCAGTTTTGCAAGAAAAACCATGGCTTACCTCTTCCCCACTCCTGCCAAGGCCGTACAGCCACAGAAGATAAACAGAACACCAGCTGGCTGCATGACTCAACAGAGTGAGCCACTTCATGAGGGTCAGTGGGTCCTCCTGGACCTTTGGGAGGCCTTGGGTTGGTAGGTGCAGTGTGGTTACTACAGTTGTGCTAGCACAGACTCAGAAAACTGACCCCTTCCCTGTACCCACCACTAAATACCCTACTGCCACTGAACATTTAAAGCCATATTCTAATCCTTCCTACAAGGAAGAATCTTTCCACATGCAGTGAGTACTGTTGTGGCAAGCAATGAAACAAGTCTTCAAGTACTAATGGAAAACTGGTGGATGATGTGCTGTACCAGGGCACCATTGTCTCCAGCCTGGCAATGGGCTACAGTGGCCACTGGTGGCCAGTCCCTAAGCTTGACTTCACTTCCCATGATGTAGGCTTGGTGGTTGTTGATGTGACCTTGGCCATAGCAACGAAGGACATGTTCATTTAACAGGGTGTCACACTTTCAGATATCATGTCTCAATTCCTACCCCAAGCAAGATGGCTAAGTGAGACGTTTTAGGGCTCTGTTCCTTCACAGAAACTTTGAACCAACAGCAAGAATTGGCAGAAACATCTTTCTCAAATCTCCAGAAAACAATTAAAGGATTGCAGTACCAGAGCTAGCACCAAATCAAGAAACAGGCTACTTAAAAGCAATAGGGGTGGGAAGCGGCTGTGGCTCAATCAGTGGGGCTCCCGTTTGCCATATGGGAGGCCCTGGGTTCGGTTCCCGGGGCCTCCTGGTGAAGGCAGGCCCGCCCGGACGGCGTGGTTGGCTGACCCGGCGAGCGCAGGCAGCAAGGGGGGGATAAATGAATAAATAAATAAAATCTTTAAAAAAAAAAAAAAAAAAGCAATAGGGGTGGGAACATGGCTGATGGGTTAGGCAGATAGGGCACAGCTCTTGCTAAAACAATAGAGAAGGAGCCAGAGGCTGCCTTGGGGACCTGCTTTGGGGTACAGCAGACTGGGACACTGCTTCACAGCTCCCAAGAGAGTGAGGGATGGAGAGATGAGGAAGCTGAAACAATGGGCTGTGAGTTATTAGACCTCCCGGCCACCAGGAAGGGCTCCCCTCTCCCACCCCCAAAATATTAAGCGAGGTTAAATCTGGCAAATTGTATCTAACTGAGAGGAGAGTAGACGTCTTCCACCCTGTCAGCTCCTTTGGATATATATTGAATGGGAAGGTGCTCTGAATCATCTAGGAGGGTACTAGACAGATAGGGAAGCCAGGGGAAAAGTGTGGGTCACATGCCCCTGTGGCTGGAGGTGGCACATATACTCCACCCTCAGTGCAGATAGCCTAGGTGGAGCCGCTGGCTTGCTTCTCCAAAGGCAGTGTGATGGCAGATTCCCTGGGAGGAAGAGGGGTCTGGGATGGTGGAGAGTGGTTTCTTTGCAGTGAGTTTAACCAGCTGTGCCCCCCTTGAATATTGGAAGGGACCCCAACTTGACAGGGAGAGGGGAGGAAGATCTCCTCAGGCAGGCTGCCACACACAGCTGCCTAGGTAAAGAGAGGAATTACATCAGAGAGGAGGCAGTGACAGGCGGCTGATCAGCAGGACTCCAATGGACGGCAGGGAATGAAACCTGCCCAAGAGAAAAGGGGTGGATAGCCTTCTGAAAGGCAAATTAATCTAAGGAGACAGATTAGCATATATAAGGTCCCTTGTTCCATTCCTGGCTCTTCTAAGAAAAGTGATCCACTGGGTTATTTTTTAAATTTTAAAAAATTTTCTTTACTCACTAAAACCCAGTTCAAAACTGATCGACTGATAAACTCCAGCAGCCTGAGAAGATCCTTAGGGGTCTAAGAGAGAAGGCTGTTTTTCCTTGTTCATTTTTGTTTTTTTATCTATTTTTTTCTTTCCTCTTTCTCCACTTTTTAAATGAGTCATTGCTGTTAATGTTTCTAGTTTGTTGTGTTTCCCCTTCCTTTGTTTCTCTGTTGTTTTTTTCTTTCTTTTAATCTTTTGTTTACCATTTTCTTTACCTAAGCTATTTCTTTTCTCTCCTTCATCTTTATGTCTTCTATTTTCTGTTGTTGTTCTTACATTCCACCCACCTCTTTTTGTTTGGTCCTCAATTTTTCTTGTTTTTATTTGTCTCTCTCCCTTTCTTTCCCTGTTTTCTTTCTTTTTTTATTTCTTTTTTTCTGTCCCTCTTTTCATTTTTCTTTTCCCCTCTTCTCATCATTCTGGCCTTGTAATTCAATTCTATATATTTTTCTCTATTTTGTTTCTTGTTTCATTGTTTCTATTCCACTTAAAAAAAAAAAAAAAGATTTATTTATTTATTTATTTATCCCCCCCACCCATCTATTCCACTTTTTAAATCTTATTCCTCTGTACTTCTTACTCATGTTAATTATTCAACTTCCTAGATCTTGTATGGTTCCTCCCCTACCTTTTACTATTATTATTACTATTATTCTTTTTCTCTCCTTATCTCTTTCCTTTTCTCCGGTCCTAATTTTTTTTTCAAGGGAACATAGACAACAACAGGGAAATAGAATAAGAGGAACGAAGTGGCAAAGTGAAACCTTACCACACATAGAAAACAACAAGATAAAACCACAGAATAGAGAGAGAAGCTAATCAACTGAATAAACCCATCAAGATAAACAGATGACTAGACACCAACAAAAAATTACAAGCCATACCAAGAAACAGGAAGACATAGCCCAGTCCAATGAACAAACTAAAAATCAGGAGAAGATGCAGAACATGGAACAACTAATTAGAGATGTCCAAACAAGTATCACTAATCAACTTAATGAAGTGAAGGAAGAGATTAAGGATATTAAGAAGACACTGGGAGAACATACTGAAGAAATTGTAAACATACATTAAAAGATAACGGATATGATGGTGGTGGTGAATAGCACAATCCATGAAATAAAAAATATACTGAAAGTACACGACAACAGATTTGAATAGACTGAGGAAAGAATCAGCGATGTGGAAGACAATACATCTGAAATCAAACAGATAGTAGAACAAATAGATAAAAAGAAAAAATCTGGTAGGGACTTAGGGATTTGAATGACAATATGAAACGTATAAACATATGCATTATAGGCATCCCAGAGGGAGAAGAGAAGGGAAATGGGACAGAATGAGTGTTGGATGAAATAATGGCTGCAAACTTCCCAACTCTATTGAGGGAGATGGATGTACATGTCCAGGAAGCACAGTGTACTCCGAACAGTATAAATCCTACCAGGCCTACTCCAAGACACATACCTGTCAAATAGTCCAATGCTCAAGACAAAGGGAGAATACTGAAAGCAGCAAGAGAAAAGGGAACCATCACTTACAAGAGAGGCTCGATAAGATTAAGTGCTGATTTCTCATCTGAAACCATGGAGGCAAGAAGGCAGTGGCATGACATACTTAAGGTGCTAAAAGAAAAAAATTTCCAGCCAAGAATTCTCTATCCAGCAAAGCTGGCATTCAAAAATGAGGGAGAGTTCAAAATATTCACAGATAAACAGAAATTAAGAGAGTATATCAATAAGAAACATGCCTTTCAAGAAATACTAAAGGGAGTTCTGCAGGTCAAAAGGAAAAAAACAGGAGAGAGGGAGTTGAAGGACAGTATAAGAACAACTAAAAAGATAAAAAGAGAAATAAAAACAACATATGGCATACATAAACCTAAAGAAAATATGACTAATGTAATTAATTCCTTGACAGTAATAACATTGAATATTAATGGATTAAACTCACCAGTCAAGAGACACAGACTGGCAGAATGGATAAGGAAATATGACCCATTGATATGCTGTCTACAAGAAACCTACCTTAAACCCAGGGATGAAAGGAGGCTGAAAGTGAATGGTTGGAAAACAATTTTACAAGCAAAGAATAACCAAATATGGGCAGAGTAGCTATACTAATATCGGACAAAATAGACTTCAAATGCAAAACTGTTGTAAGAGACAGAGAAAGACATTATATTAATAAAAGGGGTAATCTATCAAGAAGAAAGAACAATCATAAACATTTATGCATCTAACCAGGGTGCCTCAAAATACATGAGGCAAACACTGGAAAACTAAGTAGAGAAATAGATTCCTCTACAATTATAGTGGGAGTCTTTAATACACCATTATCACCATTAGACAGAACATCTTGACAGAGAATCAATAAAGAAGCAAAGATTTTGAATAATACAATATACGATCTGGACCAATAGACATATACAAAACATTGCACCCAAACACAGCGGGATATACATTCTTCTCGAGTGCACATGGATTATTCTCCAGGAGAGACCATATGCTAGGCCACAGAACAACTCTCAATGAATTCAGGAAAACTGAAATTATACAAAGTAATTTCTCTGACCACAATGGAATGAAGCTGGAAATCAGTAAGGGGCAGAGAACCAGATTAGGCAAAAGATATGGAAGTTAAACAACATGCTTTTCAACAAACAGTGGGTCAAGGAGGAAATCTCAAAAGAAACCAGTAACTACCTTGAAACAAATGAAAATGACAACACAACATATCAAAACCTATGGGATGCAGCAAAAGCTGTACTGAGAGGGAAATTCATAACCATAAATGCCTATATTAAAAAAGAAAAAAGACTTAAAATCAAAGACCTAACAGCACACCTGGAGGAATTAGAAAAAGAACACAAACTAACTGCAAATGCAACAGAAAGAAAGAAATAACAAAGACTAGAGCAGAACTAAATGAAATTGAAAATAAGAAAGCACCAGAAAAAATAAACAAAACCAAAAGCTGGTTCTTTGAGAAGATTAATAAAATTGACAAACCCTTAGCTAGACTAACAAAGAAAAAGAGAGAGAAGATGCAAATACATAAAATAAGAAACAAGGAAGGGGATATCACCACTGACCCCATAGAAACAAAGAGTATAAGAGGATACTTTGAAATATTTTGTGCCAACAAGATGGATAATTTAGAGGAAATGGACAAATTCCTAGAAACACACAAACAGCCTATACTGTCGAAAGGAGAAATGGATTAAATCAACAGACCAATCACAAGTAATGAGATAGAATTAGTCATCAAAAACCTCTCAACTAAGAAGAGCCCAGGACCAGATGGCTTCACAGGTGAATTCTACCAAACATTCCAGAAAGAACTAACACCAGTCCTGCTTAAACTCTTCCAAAAAATAGAAGTGGAGGGACCATTGCCTAACTCATTCTATGATGCCAACATCATCCTAATACCAAAGCCAAACAAAGATGCCACAAGGAAGGAAAACTATAGACTAATTTCTCTAATGAACCTAGAGCTAAAATCCTTAACAAAATACTTGCTAATCATATTCAACAACACATCAAACAAATTATACACCATGACCAAGTGGGTTTCATCCCGGGTATGCAAGGATGGTAAAACATAAGAAAATCAATCCATGTAATGCACCACATAAACAGATCAAAAGAAAAAAAAAAAACAAAACGACATGATCATCTATACAAATGCAGAAAAAGCATTAGACAAAATACAGTACCCTTTCCTGATAAAAACACTACAAAAGATAGGAATAGAATGAAACTTCCTCAACATGATGAAAGGTATATATGAAAAACCCACAGCTAACATCATATTCAATGGTGAAATCCTAAAAGCTTTCCCTCTAAGATTGGGAACAAGACAAGGATTCCCACTTTCACCACTTCTATTTAACATTGTGTTAGAAGTACTTGCTCGAGCACTTAGGTAAGAAAAAGATATAAAAGGCATCCAAATTGGAAAGGAAGAAGTAAAAATTTCACTATTTGCAGATGACATGATCCTATGTATAGGGAGCCCTGAGAAATCTACAACAAAGCTTCTAGAGCCTATAAACGCATTCAGTAATGGTGCAGCTTATAAGAGCAATGTGCAATAATCAGTAGCATTTCTGTACACCAATAATGAGCAATCTGAGGAGGAAATCAAGAAAAAAATCCCATTTATAATAGCAACTAAAAGAATCAAATACTTGGAATAAATTTGACTAAAGATGTAAATGACTTATAAGCAGAAAACGACACAACACTGTTAAAGGAAATCAAAGAAGACTTAAATAAATGGAAGAATATTCCCTGTTCACTAGGGAATAGGAAGACTAAACATCATTAAGATGTCTATCCTACCCAAACTGATCTACAGATTTAATGCAATCCCAATAAAAATCACCACAGCATTTTTTGCTGAATTGGAAAAACGTAACTATGAAATTTATCTGGAAGGGCAAGAGGTTCCCAAATAGCCAAAGACATATCGAAAAAGAAAAATGAAATCTGCGGAATCACACTACCTGACTTTAAAACATATTACAAATCTACAGTGGTCAAAACTGCATGGTATTGGCACAAGGACAGACATACTGACCAATGGAACCAAATTGAGAGTGATATAGATCCTTACATATACAGTCAACTGATATTCAACAAGGCCACCAAGCCCATTCAACTGGGAGAGAATGGCCTCTTCAACAAATGGTGCTTGGAGAACTGGATATCCATATCCAAAAGAATGAAAGAGGAACACCATCTCACACCTTATACAAAAATTATCTCAAGATGGACCAAAGATCTAAATATAAGAGTTAAGACCATAAAGACCTTGGAAGATAATGTAGGGAAGCATCTACGGGATCTTGGAGTAGGAAATGGTTTCATGAACTTTACACCCAAAGCATGAGCAATTAAAGAAAAAATAGATAAATGGGACCTCCTCAAAATTAAAAACTTTTGCACATTTAAGAAGTTTGTCAAGAAAGTGAAAAGGCAGCCTACACAATGGGAGAAAATATTTGGTAAACATGTATCTGATAGGGGCCTAATATACAGCGTATATAAAGAAATCCTACACCTCAAAAATAGAAAGACGGGAAGCGGATGTGGCTCAATCGATAGGGCTCCCGTTTACCATATGGGAGGCCCCAGGTTTGATTCCCAGGGCCTCCTGGTGAAGGCAAGCCAGCCCATGCGGTGTGGTGAGCTGAGACAAGTACACACAGAAATACGCACAGCAAATGGACACAGTGAGCACAAGCAGCAAGGGGGGATAAATAAATAAACAAATAAAAAAAAAAATAGAAAGACAAAAAACCCATTTAAGAAATGGGCAAGTGATTTGAACAGACACTTCTCCAAAGAAGAAATACAAATGGCTAAAAAGCACATGAAAAGATGCTCAACATCACTAGCTATTAGGGAAATGCAAATCAAAACTACGATGAGATATCATTTTACACCTATTAGACTGGTGGCTATTAAACAGAGGACTACAAATGTTGGAGAGGATGTGGAGGAATGGGAACCCTCATCCACTGCTGGTGGGAATGTAGAATGGTACAACGAGTGTGGAGGACAGTACAGCAGTTCCTCAGAAAACTAACTATAGAACTGCCATATGATCCAGCAATTCCACGGCTGGGTATATACCTAGAAGAACTGAGAGCAAGGACATAAACAGATAGATGCACACCAATGTTCATAGAGGCATTGTTCACTATTGCCAAAAGTTGGAATTAACCCAAATGCCCCTCAACAGATGAATGGATAAGCAAATTGTGGTATATACATACAATAGAATATTACTCAGCTGTAAGAAGGAAAACAGTATTAACACATGGAAGAATCTTGAGGCCTTATGGTTGAATGAAGCAAGCCAGGCACTGAAGGACAAATACTATATGACCTCACTGATATGAATTAAGCAAATCGAAGAGACTCACAGAGCTATTGTCTGGAAGATAGGTTTACAGGAAATAGAAAGGAAGAAGAAGTTTTTGAGCCAAGGCCCATATGGGCAAAATCTATGATAAGGTGGAAGTGTGTAGTTGTATAGTGGAGAGGTTGGAGAGTCATGACAGTGGTGCAGTGATACTATTATTGGTTTGGGCAGTACTGGTTTGTCAGGGGGGTAGAGTGGGGAGGGTGGGATGGACTGTCCATGGAACTGAGGGAAGGGCTGGGGGAGGAAGCAGGTGAACACTGGGGATTGGCGGGTACATGGTTGAAACTACAACGTTGGGAATGCTCTTTTGGCAAATATGGCAGGGGAAGGTTACTAGTTTAGGGTGTTGGATGTGGGGGGCATTCGGGACAAGGCGCACCTAGGGCAGGCTTCTAGGGAGTGTGTGAGTGCTCAACTTGTCATACTGTGTTATATCAGTGGGTGGAGACCCACATCATGAGCAGGAAGGTGAAGGTGATGTACCCCTATCCTGGAGAGGCCTGCTATGTTCTCAAAAAGAGGGGTGGGAGTCTCTCGAGAGCATGGGCAGTGCCTAACAGGGGAGGACAGACCAGTGTGTCAAGCCCTCAATATTATTGCAAGTAACTAGGAATCTTGTTCTTCAAGGAGTGAAGCCTGGAGGTGACCATGGGTCCTGAGGGGAGGGGGAGGGAGGAGTGGAATAGATGGAACAGGGGGTTATTTTGGGGGTGATGGAAGTGTTCTACACGATCTTGCTATGATGAATACAGGCTATGTTAAAATTCATCAAAATTTATAAAAATGTATTGCCCCAAATGTAAACCATAATATAAACCATTGACCATGGTTAGTAGCTATGCTTCAATATTTGTACTTAAGTTGTAACAAAAGTACCGTCCACATATACAATGTTATTAATGGGGTAGGGGGAAAAGGGGGAAGATGTTGGGTATGTGGGAGTCCCCTGTATTTAGTACATGACTCTTCTGTAACCTAAAACTTCTTTGAAGACAAATTGAAAAAAGTAAGACACTGGGGGAATAAATGGAAGAAAATGTCACTATACATACAAGACAACAGCTTTTACAGTGATGAAAGGCAAAATGTCAAAAAAACTTTTAGAATATTTTTTCATGATTTATTATCCCAAAATTAAACATTTTTAAAAATCTTTTTAAAAGTTTTTGTATTTTATTTATTTTTCAAACTATCTTTATTATTTCATTTTCTTATTAATTTTATTTGGCTATTTTATTGGCTTCATTTTTGAAGAAGTTTTGGATTCCAGAAGGGTTACAACTGTGGCAGGGGAGGATCATTGGTGCTGGGTGACAGTGAGGGTGATAAATGGGAGGAAGTTCACCTGGGTATACATATAAGCACACTCTGGCCTGATTGTTACTGAGAGGTCATTTCGTGGACGTAAATCATCAGTGAGCTGATTGAATCTATGGCTGACTACATCTACAATCAACTGAGGAGACTGTCTTCAGCAATGAGAGATGTCTCATCCAATCCGTTGAAGGCCTTAAAAGCAGAAGCGATTTCCACATTCATAGAGAGAATTCCCATCTCTACTTCAAACAGCCAGCTTCTCCTGGGGAACTCATTGAGGACCTTCACTGTAATTCCTGGCTTGCAGTATGCCATACAGAATTTGGACTTGTGCAACCCCACAGTTGCATGAAACAATCCTATAAAATCTGATAATATTTACAGATAGCTCCTTTGCTTCTGTTTCCTTCTCAACATAGCCCAGCTTCACTTGGTTGTAGCAGAAGTTGTACATTAGGTCCCTGCTGAGGTAGAGGATGGCTTATCTGACATGTACTGGATGGCTGAGTTTGAGCTTGCTTTTTGTGCTGTGAACAGCCACAAGATCCCCACTAAAGACCTTGCATGCCTGATATGATGGGTTGGCTACTAGGCGATGTATTCAGGTTTCTTCATTGCCTTGTCCACCCTGATACACTTGCAAAGTTCTCCACCATCTTCTAAAGACAGAGTTGTTGGCTAGCTTAAATAAGTCTTTTTAAAATTCTGACTGTGATGCCATAGCCAGCCATACCTCCTGCCAGAGCTTTAGCATTTAATGAATCTTGGTGACCCTTCACCCCACGTTGTGGTGAAGTTTCAGTTTAGAGAGTGGACAATGTAGTGCTCCTTGTGGTGTAGGTCTGGGACCAGTTTCACACCCTCAGTGAACTTGCCCCCTCCCTCTTTCATGAATGCATGCTGGTACTCACCCAGGTAGGCTTCAGGTACTATTGTAAATGCTGAGGCACAGTGGGTAAATGCTGTGGGCATCAAGCAGGAGGTCTGGGTACTCAAAGTTTACCTCTAGGAGATGGACTTCTGGTGCGCTGTCTGGCGTTATGAGCACCTGATCTAGCTCAGGGCTATCCCAGTGGAACCTGCCTACAGGCAAGTGCCACCACATGGCCCAGCCATAGAGGTTGTTTTCATTGAGGTACATGATCCAGTTGGCTGGCTTGATTTTGTTGGTATCTTGGCACACTGGGTTATTAACCCTCACAGAGTACTTACTCATCACCAAGAAGCTGCCAAGAAGGCTCTACTCAATGAATAGGTGCTGCTGATATCCATAAGGAGCTTGAGTTAGACTTTGGTCTTTTTCAGGAGAGCATACCAACACATTCCACACAGGCTGTTGTAGCATGGGGGTCCAGGTCATAGCAGCACTGGGCCATGCTGTGAAATGTTTCAAAGATATCAGTTAGCAGCAGGACACTGGGAAGGTATAGGTAATGGTAGTTGCCAAGCATCTTGTAGTCAAAGACTTCCCATATTCATTGGGTATGCTTATAGTTGTTCTCACTGATGTCCTTGCACAATAGCCTGTTGCAGAAGGCTTCTCTGGGTGGTAGTTGTGTCTTGTCAAATCTCTCAAAGCTACCAATATACTCATAGGGATAGATGCTCTTGTAATGCAACAGCTCAAGTTTCATCTCACTGCTATGGGTGGTATTGACCTTAAGGTTGTCGATGTAGTCTGTGAGAGAGCTTGTCCGTGGTCTGTCCAGGAATAGCAGCAGGCTATTGATGAACTGCAGCTAGCTAACACCAATTCTCCATGTTGTTGGATAAGCACGATGTCTTCTCACCTTCAGTGGACTCCACAGTGCTGAGTGCCTGCATGATTAGGTGCCCATCGCCACCTGTGAGGTTGTGAAATACAACTGGCATCTTCACCTTATCTAGCTAGGCACATCTGCAGCTTGAGGTTACATGCATTGTGGGCTGCTCTGCATGACTTGCCTCTGATGTGACATGACAGTGGTCTCATACTTTGTCTTCTCCTAGAGCTCCACTGCAGATGTAGCACTGTGTAGCTTTGGTAAAGCTGCTTTTATGATTACCATATCATCTTTGTGGCAGAGCTGTGGGCAGATACTGTCTAACTTCACTTAAAGGCACTATAAGGACCCTTCCACAGTGTTTTCTCCACAGTAGAGCCCAACACGACCATAGCAGCACACTGCTACATAAATTACAAGGTTTCTGTTCTGCAATAAACCTCATTTTGCCCTGGTCTAGGCTCATGGCTGTGTCCTTGACTGGGGTGTTTAATAGCTTGAAGTCGGCATGGTTTTAGAATTTGAGAGTGTTCTTACCCTCTTCTGGCTTCACTATGCACTGCAGCTTTCCCCCATCCCCTGGCAATCCTTGACATGGCAGCTAGGAATGACTCTTTGGAGAAGCTGTCCAGGCAATGGCGACATGTATATTTAAGTTTACTGTGCCTGCTGTTATGCCTCACTAGTAACCTAAGTCCTTTATCCAGACACAATGATTTGCATCCTCTCTACCTGTGAGCCCAGATTGAGTGTGAGCCTTTGTTCCAGATGAAGATGTTTACAGCAATGCCTGAGTTCAGACTCTTGAACTTGTCAATGTCAGTAACATTGACTGGTACGCTTATCCCCTTGAACTTCAACTCACCAGTGTGGGCCCTAGAGGTGACTAAACGGTCTGAGTGTTGCCCATAGGCAGCTGGGTACAGAGCTAAAAGCACAGACTACTCAAAGCACCTGTCATCACTTCTTTCCATGCTGATAACCATGCACAGCAGAAGGAAATTCTGCTTTGGGAAGTAACTGTAGCTAGAGAATGGCCAAAACTGGACTGTGCCTGGATCCATGGCCTCAATCTTCTTGGACCTCCAGCCAGACCCTTCATTAGTAAACTCCTCTAGGTGCCTCAACATCTGAATCTTGTCTGTATTGACCACATCTCGGATGTGTCCATGTTGAGGACTGGTGAGGACTGAGAGCAAGTAGGCTGCCATTGTGGTCACATCAGACTCCGTGTCTGCATTGCAGAATTGGTCAAGTGTTATGGTTAACTTCTCGAGTTGTGTTGTGAGGATCATTGTAAACTATATGCCATTGTGGCAGACTAAAGCCTCTTCCAGCTGAACCACTGTGGCTGGGGTCATCTCACTGAAAAATGCTAGTGCATCTCCTTCTAGTGCAAGTCTTCTTGGCATGCCTGGATAATAATCATTAAAGGTGCTGCTTTCCTTATGCAAGATGTAATGGGGAAGTTTAAGCTGACCCTGCTAATAGAGAGGGTCCAACTTCTCCCAGTCTCATGAAAGGATCTCATCACTGATATCACAGTGTCTATGCAGCACTGGAACCAGCCTCTCATGTGGCTGACACAGAGATGTTACCAGCCAGGATAGGCAGCTATGGAAAGGTAAGAGTGTGCACCTGAAGCACCCAAAGTGTGGAACTGAGTGTGACATCATCACTTAGAGCCCAACAGTGTAGCTGTAGAACACATTATAACACTCGGCGATGCCATGATCTTAAGCTCTATAACCTAGGCAAGATGTCTCTCTCAATCACATTTGGGGTTGCCTGCAGCTTGTCAAGGATGCATCTGTATTGTTTTAGTTCCTGTTTCTTGGTGTCCTGAAGCTTTTGTGAGACTCTCTCCTCACCGCAGCCCCTGTATGATCTTGCAGCTGAATGAATATCATTCCCACCCCAAAGGCGAGGCACTGGTCGACGGTGTCTTTTCTAAGCTGGGCCCGACGTTGGGTGCAGTGTTCACTGGTGAAGCTCTTGTATCTCACTGCCCACTGTGCCATCAGCATTTGTTCTTATTGCTAAATGTTTTTTCTGTGCTGGAATTCTCAACGTTTATACTACCTGCCAGAACTCATATCCCAAACTAGAGAGTATCTGTGTGCTTGAGTCACAGCATTGGTTGAGCTGCTGCTCCCACCATACATATCTCCAAAGAGAGGTTCCCTGGGCCTTCTTTCTAGATAGCATCCCTGCAGCAGCACAGGTGTTCGAATTTCTTATTAATGTGGTGTTACGAGTGCACAAATGTGTTACAAGGTTGTCACAAACCTGTCACACACTTGCAACCTGCCTATAGGAGGCTCAGTGAGGAGAAAAATCTCTTTCTCCTCACTGAGGAGAAATAATTGGGCCATAGTGCCAATTATTTACAGATGTGAGGATGATTACGATTGATGGGCACATCTCATGGGCACAATGTGTGTAGCTGGTCCTGGTGAGATCACCAATGGCTCACAGTGCATGGGCCCCAAATGGGCCCCAAATGCCCCTTTTATGGCTACTTCAGTAAACTCAGTTAAATCGAGTTGATGGGAGTATGGGGTGGGGCACAGAAGAGAAAATATGAAATGGAAGAGCAAAAATGGTCAAATTTGGTTTAGTGGGCATTTACCAGGGTACATGGACTATGGTCCAGGCTGGGAGACTCAAGGGGTCATTTACCAAATATTTACAGGTAATGGGAAAAGATGGATTCTCCCATAGTCACAGATTCTCTCCACATTGCCTTGGAAGTGACAAGACATCAATTATACTCCCTTCCAAGCAGCAATCCTGCTCCCTTTGGCAGAAGCCTCCTTTTAAGCCTACTTACAGTGCAGCTGACTGGGACCCATGAAAAAGAACTTGTCTTTCTCTCAGTGGTTGCTTTTGTGTTGTATTGCTGTGCCTTGCTATCTGGTTCTCTTGCTACCACCACAGGTGGCTCAAAGATAATATCTACCTCCCGGAGAAAAAACAACTTGACACATACGGATTTATCTACACAACCACTATGTGAATAATTCTTAGACGATTACCAGGAAACCTCCCAGAAAAGAGCTTCTAGATGGAAGCAAGTCCCTGATCCCCCTGCAGTTCCAAGTCTTGAGACACATTGGTAATAGATGAAGGAAGTAAGGAAGAAATGGATGGAAAAGCTGCAGCCCTATTCCTGGAACCAGCTGTTTTAGTTTGCTAGACAACTTAACGCAGATACCATGAAACAGGTTGGCTTTTAACGATGGGAATTTTTTAGTTTACAAACTTACAGTTTTGAAAATATCCAAATCAAGGCATCATCAAGACAATGCTTTCTTCCCGAAGACCAGCTGCTGGCAACCCTGCTCTGCCACATGGCAAGGCACATGGTGGTGTCTGCTACTCTCTCCCTTCTCTTCTGGGTTTTGTTGATTTTAACTTCTTGCTTCCATAGCTTTCTCTCTGTGTGTATTTATCCCTTTTAGAAAGGACTCCAGTAAGAGGATTAAAACCCACTCTGGGCCATGCCTTAACTGAAATAACCTCATCAAAAGGTCCTATTTTCAATAGGTTTATACACACAGGAATGGATTAGCTTTAAGAACATGACTTTCTGGGTATGTATATTTCCAAACTACCACATCAGCATAATGAGAAAATATTGCAGCATCTCCTGAGAGACCCCAGAATATGTACAATCATTTTCCCAGGGGCATTCTTGCTTCTTGCACACTCACCAAGTCTGAGGTTAGAATTGTCTGCCTCAAGAGAGGAGTGCCTCTTTCTTCAGCATCCCAAAATGCCCAGAATTATTGCCAGCACCTTCCCTATCCACAGTTATCTTTCTGGGTCTGGGGAGAGCAGAGAACGAAGGGAAAGCAGAGATGCAATTTTATGGCCTGCTAGGTCTGCAACCTCTACCAAGTAGTGAAACCACCCACAGAAGGCTGGCTCCATCCCCGGATACTTTCCCCCTTCTTTTTGACCTTCTTGAGATCTCAGAATAAATCACTGCAATGTTCTTTGTTGAGTCTCTGCCACCTTATACTCACTTTCCAATTTCATGGAAAGAAAAAAGGGAACAAATGGTCCTTTGGGTGTTGTAACCAAGCAAGCAGATGCTTCCAAAGGATGGTAAGTATTGGATGCTTACCTGCATGACTGAATAAAACATAGTACCTAACCAAGTTTCACCCTGATATAGCAAGTCCTATATTTCAGAGAAGAAGAAAGCAAAAGGATGAAAATTATTCATTTAAAGAGAGGCTATGAGTCAGATGATAGAGAAGGAAGCAGCACCAAAGTCCCTTGATTCATCGACTAGGTCTTATCTGCTGGAAAAGCCAAGAGTGTGGGCAGTGGACAAGGAGCAAACAGTTTGGAGAGGGAATAACAGCCTGAAGAACCACTTTGGACAAAGTAAATTAAAGGTAGTCCTTGTAGCTATTCTAATGAATGCCTGGGAGGCCTATGTTTCTGAAGAAGGTAATTCAAAATGAAGTGAAAATATGACTTTGGGATTCAATTCTGCATGTTTGACTTGGAAAAGCTAAGATAAGAAGGGGGTGAACAAGCTGTAAGAAATGGTGGACACATCGTGCCAAGGAGAAAATATTCTGTGGGGAATAGCCCTTCAAATGTAACAAGAATTGCTGTAACATTAAATGCACTGACAAGAGAGTCAGCAGGAGCCATCTGAGAGGTGAATGCTCTTTTATTCCTGAACATCACAGCAAGTAACAATTTCCTCTTGCTGACTGCCACCTGAAGAGTCATCCTTGAGTTACACATGTGGCAAACAAAAGTCAGACTTGAACAATGCTGCAAATATATATTTAT